>JAWPHD010014369.1:0-61795 GCA_037043455.1 Cyrtodaria siliqua
ATGTGACGCGGCAAATATTTTTCGGAATCGTCCTGTAACGCTGGAGTTATTGCCCTTCAATAGATAAATGTCCCCTTGAATTATTCAGGTCATGGGTTCAAATGTCAATGGAAGAATTTTTTTTTTTTTTTTTTTGTTTTTGTTTTTGTTTTTAATAATAAACCGATGATTCGCACGTGGATCACGTGCGAGTGAATCCACGAGGAACGGGCTCATTTTATGAATGGCGCACATTTCAGGAATTTACTATAAGTGTTGCACGCACGAGATCAGTGAGATTATCCTTTTGGATGATAGTTGTAATATGGTCACGTGCACAAGTCTGGTGGTGTCATTGGCTGAATTTGTGTTTGTTTCGTGACGTTGCTAGTTGTGTATTTTATTTTTATTTACGTGTATGTCAAGTGTTAAAGTTTTGTATACGTATTATTCCTACGGATTTACCATTCAGTGATACTTTGGTTCTGAAAATGTAAGTTTATAACTGCATGTTTTTAACATTCTAAGCAAGCTTATTTTTTGAAGGTTAATATAATTTTCTTAGCGAATATTGAGATTTGTTTCAAGACCTTGAATGATTTGGTGGACAGCAGCGCTTTAAATTTTAAAATATTAGGCCTGAGATAGTAGTCTTAGTATAAGTAAATATAATATCTAGAAATAAAATAAACAATACATAAATATTTTAAAAAGGTTCATAAATCAGAAAAATAGTAATTGCACATTAAACTACTGGGAGCATATCGGTAATTGAAAATGGTATGTTTTTATTCCCCGCAGAAGGCGGAGGGATATTAATTTGGCGTTGTCCGTCCGCCCGTCCGTCCGGAGCCATATCTTCATAACTGCAGGTTGGATTTTCATTACACTTGGTAATAATGTTTATCCTGTTAGTTGGTTGAGACGCGGCTGTTTTTTTTCCAAAACGCACCAGTAACGCCGGATTAATTGCCCTTTAATTGATACAAATTGCTTAATTCTGTCCGTCCTCAGCCATATATTGATAACCGCTTGTTTGATTTTCATTAAACTTGATTATAATGTTTATCCCAATAGTGGGATGTGACGCGGCAAATATTTTTCGGAATCGTCCTGTAACGCTGGAGTTATTGCCCTTCAATAGATAAATGTCCCCTTGAATTATTCAGGTCATGGGTTCAAATGTCAATGGAAGATTTTTTTTGTTTTGTTTTTGTTTTTGTTTTTGTTTTTAATAATAAACCGATGATTCGCATGTGGATCACGTGCGAGTGAATCCACGAGGAACTGGCTCATTTTATGAATGGCGCACATTTCAGGAATTTACTATAAGTGTTGCACGCACGAGATCAGTGAGATTATCCTTTTGGATGATAGTTGTAATATGGTCACGTGCACAAGTCTGGTGGTGTCATTGGCTGAATTTGTGTTTGTTTCGTGACGTTGCTAGTTGTGTATTTTATTTTTATTTACGTGTATGTCAAGTGTTAACGTTTTGTATACGTATTATTCCTACGGATTTACCATTCAGTGATACTTTGGGTTCTGAAAATGTAAGTTTATAACTGCATGTTTTTAACATTCTAAGCAAGCTTATTTTTTGAAGGTTAATATAATTTTCTTAGCGAATATTGAGATTTGTTTCAAGACCTTGAATGATTTGGTGGACAGCAGCGCTTTAAATTTTAAAATATTAGGCCTGAGATAGTAGAATTTTGGGATGTATTGTTTACGTTCTTCGGAGAAAAAGCGACACCTTAACATGTAATGAAATTCGTCACCAATATCGTTTAAGTTGCATAGCTGGCATTTTCTATTCTCTAACGGTAAATAAAATTGGGACCATCTTCCTGTTTCGATTGGAAGTCTATGATTTCCCGTTCGGAAGTGAAAAAGAGAAAGGCGCATGTTATTTGGTAAAGATTGCAGATATTGCTCGAAAGCTATGTCATCTTTTAGAAGGTTATACTTTTTTCCTTTCGAAGAGATACTTATTTGGTTATTCCATTTTTGTAAAACTTGATCTTGGAGGGTTTGTCTAACCTTAAGGTTAATTGATCTCCAGTCCATATTATTTTGGTTAACCCACACGAATGTGTTTCCTGTAATGTCTAATGTGTTTTTTATACAGTTTGACCATTTATAATTTAAAGTTCCGTGTAGCATGTTTTTATAGCATATTTTTGTTAACTTTGTTTCGCTAGATGGAAGTATTTTGCCCCAAAATTTCACCATTCTGGATTTAATAGTTATGTCAACGGGGTAACGCTCAAGTTCACCATATAACATGTAAAGTGGGGTACTTTTTTTCTTTTTGTAATTTTTCTGAGGAAATCGGTATGAACCTTTTCAATTATATCATTATTATCGAATCCCCATACCTCGCAGTTATATGTGAGGATGGGAAGGATGGTTTGATCGAATAGTTTTATCTGTATATCAAGAGGTAAATCTAGATTGGCTATTCTAGAGTAAAGTATATGCATGGCCTTATTTGCCTGGATTATAATTTGTTTTTTGCCATTCAAAAACTCCCTGAAGATGAAAATGTGATGCCTAGATATTTATATTCTTTAACCGTTTCAATAACGTCTCCATTTATCGTAAATTTAAAGTTTTCCGGTTTGTTTGATCCAAACACAATGACTTTTGTTTTGCTCATATTAATTTGTAGTTTCCATTTCTTACAGTAGTCATTAAAATTATTAAATAGATTGGGTCATCACTTACGATTATTGTATCATCGGCATAAAGTAAAACAAATATTTTTAGGTAAAGGTCAACATCTACATTAGGAGGGTTAAGTGATATTCCTGGGTTATCTTCTGACAGGTATGTTTCAAGATCATTAAGATAAATTGAAAATAAAATCGGCGATACATTCTCCCCTTGTCTGACACCACAGTTACTGGTGAAAAAGCAGAGGATTCGTCTCTTACAGAAACACAAGACTTAATGTTAAAATACATATTAAAAACTATTTGGAAAAGTTTTCCGTTTAGGCCATTTTTTAAAAGTTTGCTCCATAACCCAACACGCCATAATTGATCAAACACTAAAGCGAAGTCGACAAATGAGCAAAACAGTTTCTTTTTCTTTTGTCTTAGTTCTCAAAAATGAATTTAAGTGTGAACATATGATCGGATGTTGAATAAGTAGCTCGGAAACCGGCCTGGTTTTCTTCAAGAATGTTATTTTGTTTAAGAAATGAATTAAGTCGTTCGTTTAAAATGGCTGTAAACAGTTTCCCTAAACAACTAAAAATTGTAATAGGCCTATAGTTTCCAGGGTCTAATGAAGAGCCCTTCTTTTTAAAAAAAGGTTTAATAGTGCCTATAAGCCACATGTCTGGTAAAATGCCCGAGTCGAAAATCATGTTAAAGAATGAACAGTAGACTGGGGCCATTACAGCTTTAGTACTTTTTATATATTGTGTATGTGCTATAAGTCAATTAAAGAATGGAAAATCGGGAGGACCTGATAAATTATTAAATGAATTTTTTATACACGGTAAAAATACACTGACTCAAATCTTAAAATTATTATTTTATAAAATATTTAAATCTGGACATTTTCCTGACATGTGGTCTGAGGGTTATATCATTCCTTTACACAAGAAAGGTAACCTTAACGATCCTGGAAATTATCGTGGCATTACATTACTGAGTACTTTGGGTAAGTTATTCACACGTGTGCTAAATAACAGGTTAAATGATTGGGCTGAAACGTATAATGTGTATATTGAGGCTCAGGCTGGTTTCCGTAAACATATGAGTACGGTTGACACTATTTTTGTACTGCACGGAGTTATAACGCATATGATAAACACTGGTAAACAACTATATTGCGGGTTTGTTGATTTCACAAAGGCATTCGACTATGTCGTTCGTGAAAATCTATGGTTTAAACTTATCAAGTTAGGTGTAAGGGGCAAAATACTTGACATTATAAAATCAATGTATAACTCAATAAAATCAAGGATAAAATATAACAACTGTTTGAGTGATGAATTTACATGTACATTAGGGGTTCGTCAAGGTGAGTGTTTATCGCCGTTTTTATTTTCAATGTTTTTAAATGATTTAGAAGAAGACTTTGTAAATAATGGTTTTGAAGGAATTGATATTAGCACTATGCAAATGTTTATATTACTGTATGCTGATGACATAGAGATCTTTTCTGAAACGCCAAATGGGTTACAAAAGGGTTTTGATATTTTAGCAAATTACTGCAAACGTTGGAAATTAAACGTAAATACTAAAAAAACAAAAGTAATGGTTTTTCGGAAAGCGGGGGTATTACCTAGGAATTTAACATTTTTGTATGAAGGAATTGAAATTGAAATAGTTAAATCTTTTTGTTATCTTGGGATTGTATTCACACAAGGCGGATGGATCGTTCAACGAAAACAGATTACTTTAGCAGGTCAAGCTTTGAAGGCTATTTTTAAACTAAATAAATATCTATATAGATTCACAAAAATATCGGTCAAACACAAACTTGATTTATTTGATAAACTTGTAAGCCCGATACTAAACTATGGATCCGAAGTTTGGGGTTTTATTTCGGCTTTAAATATCGAAAGAGTACATACAATGTTTTGTAAAAAAGTGCTAAATGTAAAAAGGAGTACACAAAATGAGTTCATCTATGGAGAATTAGGAAGAAAAAATCTTGTCACACAGAGGTATTTTAACATTGTCAAATATTGGTTAAAAATAATTTGTTCTGGTGAAAATAAATTTGTAAAACTGGTTTATAATATGATGAAAAGTGATGCTGATCTGCATCCAAATAAAAAGAACTGGGTAACGTTATTAAAACAATTATTATCTTCTCTTTGTTTTCATTTTGAACAGAACAGAACATATTCTTTATTTATGACTTAAACAAATGTTTCTCGTCATATAAATACATATTACATTTGTTAATATGTGACAGGTCAATGCAATTTTTACATTAAACAATGAAAAAGTACAAACACACAACCATGCATACTATACACTCATACAACTCACCCATTCACTCTGACACCCGAAATGTCTCACACATTCACTCTGGATCACGTATTTATGTTATAAGGATTAAACTATTCCTATTACATAGTTTCATGTAAACTTTTAAGTTTTAATAGTTACATGTCATGTCCCATGAGGATGAACATACATTTTTTACTCATTATACATTGCAGTATTGCGAATAATAAATGCTTCCCTAACAAACCTAGATAATCTAAAAAGCTCATGCTGGCTTGAAGATTGCATCAGCTGAATAAATTTAAAAACACTTGGATGTCTGTAATAATATTGTTTAACATATAATTTACGTAATTGTTCGTACAAAGGACAAATTAAAATAAAATGATATTCATCTTCTAAGTCTGTACTATTACACAATGTACAATATCTCTGATTTCTATCAGTTCTATTTTGTGAATATCTGCCAGTTTCAATTCTAAGTCTGTGGGAGGATAATCTTATCCTCGATATGGCAGTTCTTAATTTCAACGGCAATATATCTAAATACACTTCATATGAGAATGAGGTTTTAAAATGTCTATACAAGCATAAAACTCGATTATTTTCAACATCAGTGTTCCATTTTTGAACAAAACAATCTATTAAATTTTGTTTAATCAACAAATGAAAAGATTTCATATCAATACAAGTTGGGTCATTCCAAACATAATTATAGCCACAGTCTGTTATAATGGTTTTAACATTGCTGGCCCAATTCTTCATTCCTCTTTCACAATCTCTCACAGCGTCTTTATAAAAAGTTGATATTAAAATGTTTTTTGAATCGACCACCTTACTCCAATACTTTATTATTTTTACATACCTTAAAATATACAATGGGTATCTACCTAGTTCTCAATAAATACCGGAATTACTAGTAGACGTTTTAACCCTTAACAAGTATTTACAAAATTTCAAATGTATTCTTTCGATCTCCTTTGACTTTGTAAAACCCCAAATTTCTGCTCCATAGCTTAATATAGAACCAACGAACGCATCAAATAATTGGCAAAACGTTTTTGGTTTAAAATTGTATTTTTTTACATGTGCAATTAATATATTTAAAGCTTTTAATCCTTTACCTGCTAAGGTCTCTTGATTTAAATTGTATGAACCCGTATAATTAAAAACAGATCCGAGGTAGTTAAAATCGTTAACAACTTCTAAATTATTTCCATTATAAACCCATGTCTCATTAACTAAAAGATTACCCCTTTTTCTAAAAGCCATAACTTTTGTCTTTTCGCTTGGTTATTCCAAGGTGTTGGAGATAACGCTTTGTTTTTGTATAATGTAAAACAAAGATTAAATGATTGTTTCATTCAAAACCTACATTCTCGTCTCCGGAACTCAAGTAGAGCGAATACCTATACTTTAATTTTTGATAATTTTGTTTTGAAATCGTACTTGTATATGGTTAATGTAGAAAAATATAGAATTGCGCTATCTAGGTTAAGACTCTCATCTCACAATTTACAAATAGAAGCTGGAAGATGGCATAAACCATATAGTATACCTTTAAATGAACGTAAATGTACCAAATGTGGTAAATTAGAAGATGAATATCATTTTGTTATTGAATGCAGTTTATATAATCAGATAAGACAAGCCTATATAAAGAACTATTATTGGAAAAGGCCAAGTATGTTTAAATTGTTAGCACTTATGCAAAGTCAAAACGAAAAAAATATTAAATGCCTTAGTGTTTTCGTTTTTAAAGCTTTTGAGATAAGAAAAAATGAAATATTCAGTTAAACACAACTTCCAATGAAAAGTTTCTAAATTATGATTGACATATATGTCACCTTCTCCACACAAATACTACGATAACTATTGTTCTGATTATATGACACTGACATGACAAAAACAATAATAATTGTACTAGAGTACGTGTGTGTGTGTGTGTGTGTGTGTGTGTGTGTGCGTGCGTGCGTGCTTGCGTGCGTGTGTTGTATTTATTTGTACACATTTTACATGTAATCACTGCACCATTTGTTGTATCAATTGTAATTATGTATATCATGTTGTATCCTCACAGGTCTCATGGCCTACTGGAATTTCTGAATAAACGATATCTGTATATTCATTATAAATGAAGTCTTGTGGTGATGCTGCCTTACCGGTTCACCACATTACATTTGTAGCATGGTCGGTGACATTTCCTTTGATGAATGCAGAGCGTTAAATCGTTTAATTTAGGGTAACTAAAGGGACGTGGCTTTACCGTGCTACAACTACCGGATATTGGAATTTAGAGTACGGTCACTATGACGTCACAGTGTTACTAAGTACACCATGCTACAAAAAAGATAGAGTCTGTCTCAGCTCGTTGGTTATTTAAACACCTCGATGGGCTACGCCCATCTCGGTGTTTAAATAAGCCAACTCGCTAAGACCAGACTCTATCTTGTCGAATAACGAGTCTCGAGTTTTTCGTTTTTCGATATTCAATTTTTTTTCGTGAATAACGAATCTCGAGTTATTTTTATATTGAAAACCTATTTGTTGAATAACGAATCTCGAGTTTTTCGTTTTTCGATATTCAAAACTTATTTTTTGAATGACGAATCTCGAGTTTTTTTCGATATTCAAAACCTACTTGTTGAGTAACGAATCTCGAGTTTTTCGTTTTCTCATATTCAATTTTTTTTTGTTGAATAACCAATCTCGATTTTGTTTTTTCGACATTCAAAATTTATTTCAAATATTTTTTTGATGAATAACGAATCTCGAGTTTTTCGTTTTTCGATATTCAAGTATTTTTTGCTGAATAACGAATCTCGAGGTTTTTTTTCTTTTCGATATTCAATTTTTTTTGGTTGAATAACGAATCTCGAGTTTTTTTGTTTTTCGATGTTCAATTTTTTGTTGTTGAATAACGAATCTTGAGTTTTTTTTATTTCGATATTCTGTACCTATTTGCTGGATAACGAATCTGGAGTTTTTCGTTTTTCGATATTCCAGTTCTTTTTGTTGAATACCGAATATCGAGTTTTTTTGTTTTTCGACATTCAAAACTTATTTTTGAATAACGAATCTGGATTTTTTCGTTTTTTGATATTAACGAATCTCGATTTTTTTTGTTTTTCGATATTCAAGTTTTTTTGTTAAATAACTAATCTCGAGTTTTTGTTTTTCGATATTCAAGTTTTTTTTGTTAAATAACGAATCTCGAGTTTTTGTTTATCGATATTCATTTTTTTTGTTGAATAACGAATCTCCAGTTTTTGGGTTTTCGATATTCAAATCTATTTGTTGGATAACTAATCTCGAGTTTTTCATTTTTCGAAATTCAAGTTTTTTTTTATGAAAACGAATCTCGAGTTTTTTGTTTTTTGATATTCAAAATCTATTTGTTGAATAACGAATCTCGAGTTTTTCGATATTGGATTTTTTTTGTTGAATAACGAATCTCGAGTTTTTTGGTTTTCGATATTCAAAATCTATTTGTTGGATAACGAATCTGGAGTTTTTCGTTTTTCGATATTCAAGAATAACGAATTTCAAGTTTTTGTTTACGATATTCAATTTTTTTTGTTGAATAACGAATCTCGAGTGTTTTGATATTTAAAACCTATTTGTTGGATAACGAATCTCGAGTTTTTCGTTTTTCGATATTCAAGTTTTTTTTGTTGAATAACGAATCTCGAGTTTCTGTTTTTTGATTTTCAATTTTTTTTGTTGAATAACGAATCTCGAGTTTTTTGATATTCATACCTATTTGTTGAATAACGAATCTCGAGTTATTTTGTTTTTCGATATTCTAAATCTATTTGTTGAATAACAAATCTCGAGTTTTTCGTTTTTCGATATTCTAAACCTATTTGTTGAATAACAAATCTCGAGTTTTTCGTTTTTCGATATTTAAGTTGTTTTATTGCATAGTGAATCTCGAGTTTTTTGTTTTTCGATATTCAAAATCTATTTGTTGAATAACGAATCTCGAGTTTTTGTTTTTCGATATTCAATTTTTTTTCGTGAATAACGAATCTCGATTTTTTTTTATATTGAAAACCTATTTGTCGAATAACGAGTCTCGAGTTTTTCGTTTTTCGATATTCAATTTTTTTCCGTGAATAACGAATCTCGAGTTATTTTTATATTGAAAACCTATTTGTTGAATAACGAATCTCGAGTTTTTCGTTTTTCGATATTCAAAACTTATTTTTTGAATGACGAATCTCGAGTTTTTTTCGATATTCAAAACCTACTTGTTGAGTAACGAATCTCGAGTTTTTCGTTTTCTCATATTCAATTTTTTTTTGTTGAATAACCAATCTCGATTTTGTTTTTTCGACATTCAAAATTTATTTCAAATATTTTTTTGATGAATAACGAATCTCGAGTTTTTCGTTTTTCGATATTCAAGTATTTTTTGCTGAATAACGAATCTCGAGTTGTTTTTTTTTTCGATATTCAATTTTTTTTGGTTGACTAACGAATCTCGAGTTTTTTGTTTTTCGATGTTCAATTTTTTGTTGTTGAATAACGAATCTTGAGTTTTTTGTATTTCGATATTCTGTACCTATTTGCTGGATAACGAATCTGGAGTTTTTCGTTTTTCGATATTCCAGTTCTTTTTGTTGAATACCGAATATCGAGTTTTTTTGTTTTTCGACATTCAAAACTTATTTTTGAATAACGAATCTGGATTTTTTCGTTTTTTGATATTAACGAATCTCGATTTTTTTTGTTTTTCGATATTCAAGTTTTTTTGTTAAATAACTAATCTCGAGTTTTTGTTTTTCGATATTCAAGTTTTTTTTGTTAAATAACGAATCTCGAGTTTTTGTTTATCGATATTCATTTTTTTTGTTGAATAACGAATCTCCAGTTTTTGGGTTTTCGATATTCAAATCTATTTGTTGGATAACTAATCTCGAGTTTTTCATTTTTCGAAATTCAAGTTTTTTTTTATGAAAACGAATCTCGAGTTTTTTGTTTTTTGATATTCAAAATCTATTTGTTGAATAACGAATCTCGAGTTTTTCGATATTGGATTTTTTTTGTTGAATAACGAATCTCGAGTTTTTTGGTTTTCGATATTCAAAATCTATTTGTTGGATAACGAATCTGGAGTTTTTCGTTTTTCGATATTCAAGAATAACGAATTTCAAGTTTTTGTTTACGATATTCAATTTTTTTTGTTGAATAACGAATCTCGAGTGTTTTGATATTTAAAACCTATTTGTTGGATAACGAATCTCGAGTTTTTCGTTTTTCGATATTCAAGTTTTTTTTGTTGAATAACAAATCTCGAGTTTCTGTTTTTTGATTTTCAATTTTTTTTGTTGAATAACGAATCTCGAGTTTTTTGATATTCATACCTATTTGTTGAATAACGAATCTCGAGTTATTTTGTTTTTCGATATTCTAAATCTATTTGTTGAATAACAAATCTCGAGTTTTTCGTTTTTCGATATTCTAAACCAATTTGTTGAATAACAAATCTCGAGTTTTTCGTTTTTCGATATTTAAGTTGTTTTATTGCATAGTGAATCTCGAGTTTTTTGTTTTTCGATATTCAAAATCTATTTGTTGAATAACGAATCTCGAGTTTTTGTTTTTCGATATTCAATTTTTTTTCGTGAATAACGAATCTCGATTTTTTTTTATATTGAAAACCTATTTGTCGAATAACGAGTCTCGAGTTTTTCGTTTTCCGATATTCAAAACTTATTTTTTGAATGACGAATCTCGAGTTTTTTTCGATATTCAAAACCTACTTGTTGAGTAACGAATCTCGAGTTTTTCGTTTTCTCATATTCAATTTTTTTTTGTTGAATAACCAATCTCGATTTTGTTTTTCGACATTCAAAATTTATTTCAAATATTTTTTTGATGAATAACGAATCTCGAGTTTTTCGTTTTTCGATATTCAAGTATTTTTTGCTGAATAACGAATCTCGAGGGTTTTTTTCTTTTCGATATTCAATTTTTTTTGGTTGAATAACGAATCTCGAGTTTTTTTGTTTTTCGATGTTCAATTTTTTGTTGTTGAATAACGAATCTTGAGTTTTTTGTATTTCGATATTCTGTACCTATTTGCTGGATAACGAATCTGGAGTTTTTCGTTTTTCGATATTCCAGTTCTTTTTGTTGAATACCGAATATCGAGTTTTTTTGTTTTTCGACATTCAAAACTTATTTTTGAATAACGAATCTGGATTTTTTTGTTTTTTGATTTTAACGAATCTCGATTTTTTTTGTTTTTCGATATTCAAGTTTTTTTGTTAAATAACTAATCTCGAGTTTTTGTTTTTCGATATTCAAGTTTTTTTTGTTAAATAACGAATCTCGTTTTTTTGTTTATCGATATTCATTTTTTTTGTTGAATAACGAATCTCCAGTTTTTGGGTTTTCGATATTCAAATCTATTTGTTGGATAACTAATCTCGAGTTTTTCATTTTTCGAAATTCAAGTTTTTTTTTATGAAAACGAATCTCGAGTTTTTTGTTTTTTGATATTCAAAATCTATTTGTTGAATAACGAATCTCGAGTTTTTCGATATTGGATTTTTTTTGTTGAATAACGAATCTCGAGTTTTTTGGTTTTCGATATTCAAAATCTATTTGTTGGATAACGAATCTGGAGTTTTTCGTTTTTCGATATTCAAGAATAACGAATTTCAAGTTTTTGTTTACGATATTCAATTTTTTTTGTTGAATAACGAATCTCGAGTGTTTTGATATTTAAAACCTATTTGTTGGATAACGAATCTCGAGTTTTTCGTTTTTCGATATTCAAGTTTTTTTTGTTGAATAACGAATCTCGAGTTTCTGTTTTTTGATTTTCAATTTTTTTTGTTGAATAACGAATCTCGAGTTTTTTTATATTCATACCTATTTGTTGAATAACGAATCTCGAGTTATTTTGTTTTTCGATATTCTAAATCTATTTGTTGAATAACAAATCTCGAGTTTTTCGTTTTTCGATATTCTAAACCTATTTGTTGAATAACAAATCTCGAGTTTTTCGTTTTTCGATACTTAAGTTGTTTTATTGCATAGTGAATCTCGAGTTTTTTGTTTTTCGATATTCAAAATCTATTTGTTGAATAACGAATCTCGAGTTTTTGTTTTTCGATATTCAAGTTTTTTTTCGTGAATAACGAATCTCGATTTTTTTTTATATTGAAAACCTATTTGTCGAATAACGAGTCTCGAGTTTTTCGTTTTTCGATATTCAATTTTTTTTCGTGAATAACGAATCTCGAGTTATTTTTATATTGAAAACCTATTTGTTGAATAACGAATCTCGAGTTTTTCGTTTTTCGATATTCAAAACTTATTTTTTGAATGACGAATCTCGAGTTTTTTTCGGTATTCAAAACCTACTTGTTGAGTAACGAATCTCGAGTTTTTCGTTTTCTCATATTCAATTTTTTTTTGTTGAATAACCAATCTCGATTTTGTTTTTCGACATTCAAAATTTATTTCAAATATTTTTTTGATGAATAACGAATCTCGAGTTTTTCGTTTTTCGATATTCAAGTATTTTTTGCTGAATAACGAATCTCGAGTTGTTTTTTTTTCGATATTCAAGTATTTTTTGCTATATAACGAATCTCGAGTTGTTTTTTTTTTCGATATTCAATTTTTTTTGGTTGAATAACGAATCTCGAGTTTTTTGTTTTTCGATGTTCAATTTTTTGTTGTTGAATAACGAATCTTGAGTTTTTTGTATTTCGATATTCTGTACCTATTTGCTGGATAACGAATCTGGAGTTTTTCGTTTTTCGATATTCCAGTTCTTTTTGTTGAATACCGAATATCGAGTTTTTTTGTTTTTCGACATTCAAAACTTATTTTTGAATAACGCATCTGGATTTTTTCGTTTTTTGATATTAACGAATCTCGATTTTTTTTGTTTTTCGATATTCAAGTTTTTTTGTTAAATAACTAATCTCGAGTTTTTGTTTTTCGATATTCAAGTTTTTTTTGTTAAATAACGAATCTCGAGTTTTTGTTTATCGATATTCATTTTTTTTGTTGAATAACGAATCTCCAGTTTTTGGGTTTTCGATATTCAAATCTATTTGTTGGATAACTAATCTCGAGTTTTTCATTTTTCGAAATTCAAGTTTTTTTTTATGAAAACGAATCTCGAGTTTTTTGTTTTTTGATATTCAAAATCTATTTGTTGAATAACGAATCTCGAGTTTTTCGATATTGGATTTTTTTTGTTGAATAACGAATCTCGAGTTTTTTGGTTTTCGATATTCAAAATCTATTTGTTGGATAACGAATCTGGAGTTTTTCGTTTTTCGATATTCATGAATAACGAATTTCAAGTTTTTGTTTACGATATTCAATTTTTTTTGTTGAATAACGAATCTCGAGTGTTTTGATATTTAAAACCTATTTGTTGGATAACGAATCTCGAGTTTTTCGTTTTTCGATATTCAAGTTTTTTTTGTTGAATAACGAATCTCGAGTTTCTGTTTTTTGATTTTCAATTTTTTTTGTTGAATAACGAATCTCGAGTTTTTTGATATTCATACCTATTTGTTGAATAACGAATCTCGAGTTATTTTGTTTTTCGATATTCTAAATCTATTTGTTGAATAACAAATCTCGAGTTTTTCGTTTTTCGATATTCTAAACATATTTGTTGTATAACAAATCTCGATTTTTTCGTTTTTCGATATTTAAGTTGTTTTATTGCATAGTGAATCTCGAGTTTTTTGTTTTTCGATATTCAAAATCTATTTGTTGAATAACGAATCTCGAGTTTTTCGTTTTTCGATATTCAAGTTTTTTTTGTTGAATAACGAATCTCGAGTTTTTTGATATTCATACCTATTTGTTGAATAACGAATCTCGAGTTATTTTGTTTTTCGATATTCTAAATCTATTTGTTGAATAACAAATCTCGAGTTTTTCGTTTTTCGATATTCTAAACATATTTGTTGTATAACAAATCTCGAGTTTTTCGTTTTTCGATATTTAAGTTGTTTTATTGCATAGTGAATCTCGAGTTTTTTGTTTTTCGATATTCAAAATCTATTTGTTGAATAACGAATCTCGAGTTTTTCGTTTTTCGATATTCAAGTTTTTTTTGTTGAATAACGAATCTCGAGTTTCTGTTTTTTGATTTTCAATTTTTTTTGGTTGAATAACGAATCTCGAGTTTTTTGTTTTTCGATGTTCAATTTTTTGTTGTTGAATAACGAATCTTGAGTTTTTTGTATTTCGATATTCTGTACCTATTTGCTGGATAACGAATCTGGAGTTTTTCGTTTTTCGATATTCCAGTTCTTTTTGTTGAATACCGAATATCGAGTTTTTTTGTTTTTCGACATTCAAAACTTATTTTTGAATAACGCATCTGGATTTTTTCGTTTTTTGATATTAACGAATCTCGATTTTTTTTGTTTTTCGATATTCAAGTTTTTTTGTTAAATAACTAATCTCGAGTTTTTGTTTTTCGATATTCAAGTTTTTTTTGTTAAATAACGAATCTCGAGTTTTTGTTTATCGATATTCATTTTTTTTGTTGAATAACGAATCTCCAGTTTTTGGGTTTTCGATATTCAAATCTATTTGTTGGATAACTAATCTCGAGTTTTTCATTTTTCGAAATTCAAGTTTTTTTTTATGAAAACGAATCTCGAGTTTTTTGTTTTTTGATATTCAAAATCTATTTGTTGAATAACGAATCTCGAGTTTTTCGATATTGGATTTTTTTTGTTGAATAACGAATCTCGAGTTTTTTGGTTTTCGATATTCAAAATCTATTTGTTGGATAACGAATCTGGAGTTTTTCGTTTTTCGATATTCATGAATAACGAATTTCAAGTTTTTGTTTACGATATTCAATTTTTTTTGTTGAATAACGAATCTCGAGTGTTTTGATATTTAAAACCTATTTGTTGGATAACGAATCTCGAGTTTTTCGTTTTTCGATATTCAAGTTTTTTTTGTTGAATAACGAATCTCGAGTTTCTGTTTTTTGATTTTCAATTTTTTTTGTTGAATAACGAATCTCGAGTTTTTTGATATTCATACCTATTTGTTGAATAACGAATCTCGAGTTATTTTGTTTTTCGATATTCTAAATCTATTTGTTGAATAACAAATCTCGAGTTTTTCGTTTTTCGATATTCTAAACATATTTGTTGTATAACAAATCTCGAGTTTTTCGTTTTTCGATATTTAAGTTGTTTTATTGCATAGTGAATCTCGAGTTTTTTGTTTTTCGATATTCAAAATCTATTTGTTGAATAACGAATCTCGAGTTTTTCGTTTTTCGATATTCAAGTTTTTTTTGTTGAATAACGAATCTCGAGTTTCTGTTTTTTGATTTTCAATTTTTTTTGTTGAATAACGAATCTCGAGTTTTTTGATATTCATACCTATTTGTTGAATAACGAATCTCGAGTTATTTTGTTTTTCGATATTCTAAATCTATTTGTTGAATAACAAATCTCGAGTTTTTCGTTTTTCGATATTCTAAACCTATTTGTTGAATAACAAATCTCGAATTTTTCGTTTTTCGATATTTAAGTTGTTTTATTGCATAGTGAATCTCGAGTTTTTTGTTTTTCGATATTCAAAATCTATTTGTTGAATAACGAATCTCGAGTTTTTCGTTTTTCGATATTCATTTTTTTTTTGTTGAATAACGAATCTCGAGTTTTTTTTATATTCAAAACCTATTTGTTGAATAACGAATCTCGAGTTTTTGTTTTTCGATATTCATTTTTTTTTCCGTGAATAACCAATCTCGAGTTTTTTTATATTAAAAACCTATTTGTTAAATCTGACAGAGGGTGCAATGCTCTATAAGCCATTTTTACTAGAAGGAGAATAAAAAAAAACTCTTGCCAAAAATCTAAGATTGTTAAATTGTACACGTTTTGTTCATAGGATATTTTACTTTAATGACTTAGTAAGGTCATTTTACATGGGGAGAAAACATTAATATACAATTATTTATTTTTTCTCTCAAAACCTGGTGATGCCGCTAGTTTTAGAAATAAAACACGATTAAATAGGGCAGTTGAGAAGACACTTGTGTAGATGTTTGGTCTGTTCTAATGTGAAAATATGTAAAACAGACACAAGATTGGAAATTTGCTCTGTGTCCCTTTAATAAATTGGGGACCCATCACATAGAACATAATCATATTGTAATTTGTTGATGTTAAAGGGAGACACGGCAATCTTGAAGTATTTATCAGGCATTAACATTAGCATCTCCATTTGTTAACATTTTAAATTTAAACCTGCTTGCATTAAAAATTAAATAAAAGTGTCAGTTTTCATTTTGTCTTCGTTATTCTATCAAATACTTAACTATACTATAGGTGCACTATTATCAACAGCAAGTAATGTGTAAAACAATTTCTTCTGATCTATTCTAATAAATAATATTAATGATTGCACAAATGCAAATTATGCAGATAAATTGACCGAACTCCAGAAGTTTTAAACAAATAAAGACTGCCTAGTGTCCCTTTAACACAACTTGTTTTCGCATGTATCAGTACATGTAGTTTACACGAGCTCATATGACAATCACGCTGCATTATCACTGAAAACATGTTTTACTCTAACTTTGAACAGCACCGTGCAAGCCTAACACGTGTGGTAATACAAGCTCCATTTAAAGAACTACACAAGTGTAAACAATTTTTAAAAAGGCTCCCACCTCCATATGATCCAATGGCATTTAATACGGCTTGACATTCTGAAGTCGTCAGTATCAATTCACTTAGAGCTGCTCAGGGGCACGATTCACATTTGAGGCCTCTCTGAAAAACAACATCAATCCAATGTCAGTGATCAACACATAGTTTATCCTTTGTTATACATAATGTAACATATTTAAAAAAGAAAAGAAAAAAAGAAGAACTAAATTGAATAAAGCATGAATACTACTTGTGCTCAATTACACGGTTAATGTAATAAAAACATCTCTCATCATTCATTATACATGTAAAATATAATGTAGTCTGAATTGGAGATCCATTAAAAACATTGTTCCACTTTCACAGCATATTTCCAGCCCATATTTCCAGTCTTTTGAGACACACTGGATGCAAGCGTAGTAGCTCCACCTCCTTTAAAGCTTTTAAGTGATACTTTCTCGAAATTTGGCGCGTTTTTTTTTTCGCAACAGAAATTATCTAGTAAATGTAAATAAACGTAAATTCAAAATCACTTCCTTGTGTCAAAACTCTACTGTATATAAATATGAATCTGACCGATTTCAGTCAAATGTCAATGGCAGTTTACATTGTTTCAATGGTAGTTGTATCGGGTTACGTATTCACGTATGTGCAACATAACGATATAGAGACAACGCTAACAATTTACATTCATGCATCTGAGGGGTGGGGGTGTTTCTAGTTTTTACCCCCTCCTTGTTTTCGGTATGCAAGCTCCATCTACACCCCCTCCCCCCCCCCCCCCCCCATCCACACACACACACACACACAACCTACGTACCGTACTTGGGTGGGGGGGTCGGGAGGGGGAGGTGCGGGGGACATTGATAGCATTTCTACTAGTAATTGTTTTATTCCACGAAACGTTCTACAGTTTACAGTGCATCCAGTTACTGGAAAGATCGGAGTACACGAAAAACAGTTATAGTGATTATGAACTTTCTATTATACAGTATACACCACTTTTTAGGCACTATATTTGACCAGTGTCTAAATATGTACGATCTAAAAGTGGTGTGTACTATTTATTAACAAACACATTTGATGACAAAACAAATACCTTGATAATGGACCTCTAGCAGCAGACAGTAATCCTAAATCCAATTTGCACCAACATGTCAATTTATGTCACGTGTCAAGTTATGTCACGGTGACCGTGTTGACACATAATGGGACGTTATTTCTTTCGGTAACCCTTACCAAATGAGAAGGTTTGCTGCAAGGTTGCTGCAAGTTTGCTGCAAGGTTGCAGCGAACAGTGTTGTTCGCCAGAACAATTCTTAATTGTTCGCCAATGTTCGCCACTAGCGGCGATGTTCCCGCAAACACCATGGTAATCTGTGGCGAATTTGCCGCAAACTCGCTAAAAAGTTATACATTCGGCAGAAACATTTATTTATTTGGAACGTTCGCCATAACAGCACCACAAACTTACTTGCAGTTTTTTTGTTCGCCACAACATTGCGACAAACTTTACCATTCCGATTTACTTTTTTATTGCACGCCGTAACATCGCCACAAACTTTTCAATTCAGAGTTGCCGTTTCTTTATTCGCCATAAGATCACGACAAACTTTTCCATTCTGATCTGCTTTATCTCCGTTTGCCAAAACTTCATCACAAAACTTAAACTTTATACAGATTTTTGTTATTTCTTCTATGTTACTTATTACTCAAGTAAAATGTACTCAAGTAAAATGTGCATTTTATGTCAAAGGACCACTTGAACAAGTTATTTTACTAAGTATAAAACTTTTAGTGGAACCTTATTTTTTCAGTTGGTGGCGCGGCGGATTTGTAACCGGAGGCCACGGGTTCAATCCTCCGTGGTGCCACTGAGTTTTGTCGGTGTGTTCTTGGGGAAGACACTTTCCCTTAGCCTCGTCCGTCGGATGGGGACGTAAACCGGGCGGTCCCATGTATCGGTCTATTCTCCGAGCACGTTAAAGAACCATAGGATTCTATTCGATATAAGAGTAGGGCACGGTTCCCGGATTCCTATGTATCCTTCCCCTCTCTCTGGGGCGGCTCTAAATAACCTATACTGTGTTGATGAGCCGTTAAACAACATTCAATTCAATTATTTTTTCAGAAAAAGCCAAAATATGTATTATTGTGTTGCAAGAACATGTTTAAATACCAAACATCATGATAACTCCAACATTTAAAACCAGAACAATTAAAATTGTGTCCCAAGTGCAAAATGATATCAGTATACTCTGCATTAACATGACCATGATGACAAGTCAGTTTAATAGTTTAAGTCATTGTGAATTATTATATAGGAACTATCTACAAATTTAACAAATATAAAATCTACTTTGAAATTTAAGCACACATACTTTAAATAACATGTATTTGAAAGTAAAAAAATGACAAAGATAATTAATGCTTAATATCAGAATAATATAAGTGTACAGTCGTGTAGAAACACAATTTATGATAGATTGGGGGGGGGGGGGGGGGGGGGGGGAGGGGGGGGAAAGCTGGATAATTCAGTTAATTATTATTACCAGGTAGTTTGCAATTTCCTTTGATCTGATGCAGTATCATGCAGTATCCTGCAGAGATTATTCTATTAGAAACACATGTGTTCAAGAAATTGTGATATTTTTGCATAAATAACCAGTTATCATGTGTCTATATAGGCAATGGTGTGTTATGTGTACTATTTTTCAATGAAATTGTAACAATTTAAAACAAGGAATTTGAATGTGTTTGAGTAAATATTCTGAAGAGGATGTTCCACACCTGTATATTGTAAGTATATAACTGTTTTACATTTTTCATCTGGTTAGGTAACAGTCGCCTGGAACTTTCGGAATCAGCCCCAGACCATCATCAGACCCATAACCTGACCTCCATTGGTAAATGTTTATATTTATGTTTGTGGGTCTGTCCTAAGGGTCTGTTGCTGATTCTAAGATATCCAGGCACCAAGTGCCTATTGGACTGCTACAGTTAGGATGATGTTCGACATTTCCATGAAAATGGGGTAATGCAGAAATGACAGCGCTCGACATCTCCATAAACATGAGAGTAATGCAGAAATGACTGCGGTCGACATCTCTATGAAAATGAGAGTAATGCAGGAATGACAGCGCTCGACATCTCTGTAAAGGTGAGAGTAATGCGCAATGACAGTGCTTGACATCTCAAAAAAAATGGCAGTGATGCAGAATTGACAGCGCTCGACATCTCCGTCAAAATGAGAGTAATTCAGAAATGACTGCGCTCGACATCTCCATGATAATGGGAGTATTGCAGAAATGACAGCGCTCGACATCTCCATGAAAATGAGAGTAATGCAGAAATGACAGCGCTCTATATCTAATGAAAATGACAGCACTCGACATCTCCATGAAAATGGGAGTAATGCAGAAATGACTGCGCTCTATATCTCCATGAAAATGACAGCACTCGACATCTCCATGAAAATGGGAGTAATGCAGAAATGACTGCGCTCGACATCTCCATAAAAATGAGAGTAATGTAGAAATGACAGAGCTGGACATCTCTATGAAATGACTGTAATGCAGGAATAACAGCGCTAGACATCTCTGTTAAAGTGAGAGTAATGCGCAATGACAGCGCTCGACATCTCTGTGAAAATGAGGGTAATGCAAAATGAGGGTAATGCAGAAATGACAGCGCTCGACATCTCCATGAAAATGAGAGTAATGCAGAAATGGTAGCGCTCGACATCTCCATGAACATGGGAGTAATGCAGAAATGACAGCGCTCGACTAACCTCCGCACAGTGATATTGTAGCCAGTAATCCCAAAATCACGTGACGATAGCTGAGACCATGGCGATACACTGGCCAAGCAACAAACTCTTGCCATAACCAACAGGCAATTGGCAATAACAGCCATCACCTTCGAGAATATGTTGAAAACATTCAACCTGTTTTGGCTTGGGTGTAATCTCTTTATTAAATTTACGCACAGATTATGTAATGTTCTCTGAATACATGTTTGTTTACCAGTAACCTAGTAACCTGTGTGCGTATTCGCTAAAATTTATAATATTTTTATAAATAAATTACTTTTGGAACCAGATACCGTTTTTTACACTATTTTCCTATATTATGAACAAAGCAAGTTGAATTACTGACCTCAAAAATATATCACCAAAAAATTAAACTTAGCTGGAGCTATGAATGTGTGTGGTGGCAGTGATTACTGTAACGGAAAGGGGAAGTAACCACTGCCGGGAGTTTGGCGCTCGACATCTCCATGAGCATGGGAGTAATGCAGAAATGACTGCGCTCGACATCTCCATGAAAATGGGAGTAATGCAGGAATGACAGCGCTCGACATCTCCATGATAATGGGAGTAATGCAGAAATGACAGCGGTTTACATCTCCATGAAAATAGCAGTAATGCAGAAATGACAACGCTCGACATCTCCATGAAAATGAGAGTAATATAATGCCGAAATGACAGCGCTCGACATCCCCTTGAAAATGAGAGAAATGCAGAAATGACAGCTCTCGACATCTCCATAAAAATGAGAGTAATGAGAAATGACAGCGCTCGACATCTCCACGAAAATGGGAGTAATGCAGAAATGACAGCGCTCGATATCTCCATGAAAATGGGAGTAATGCAGGAATGACAGCGCTCGACATCTCCATGAAAATGGGAGTAATGCAGGAATGATAGTGCTCGACATCTCCATGAAAATGGGAGTAATGCAGGAATGACAGTGCTCGACATCTCCATGAAAATGGGAGTCATGCATAAATGACTGCGCTCGACATCTCCATGATAATGGGAGCAATGCAGAAATGAAAACGGTGGACATCTCCATGAAAATAAGAGTAATGCAAAAATGACAGCTAAATATTTACATCATATTCTAATGATTTTTAAGCTAAATGTGCAACATTTACTTAAAACAATTTAGTCCCCGCCCGTGCACAATTAAAATATTTCTATTTATGCTCATAGAGGATTTATTTAAATGGTGTTAATTTATTTAAATTGTGTCGATTTATTTAATTAGTGAATTTAATTAAATTGTTTCACATTTATACTATAACGAA
This sequence comes from Cyrtodaria siliqua, assembly GCA_037043455.1. Taxonomy (NCBI): domain Eukaryota; kingdom Metazoa; phylum Mollusca; class Bivalvia; order Adapedonta; family Hiatellidae; genus Cyrtodaria; species Cyrtodaria siliqua. The sequence goes on from JAWPHD010014369.1 coordinate 21,725, forward strand.
GGTTGATTTATTTAGATCACAAACGAATAATTAAATCAAAACCATTTAGTAAATCGTATGGATAAAATCATATATTTAAATCGTGAGGATATAATAATCTAAATCGTAAGGATATACTTTAAATCAAGAGCATTTATTAAGTGTCGATTTATTTAAATCGTTCCCATTTATTTAAATTTGGTGCAGTCTATGTTAAATAGTGAAAAAAAATCATGTTTTTGAGCTAAATATATATTTTTTTAAAACGGCGCACCATTGTTCCATTTCATAATTTCAGTCCATTATTTATTTTGGAAAAAATTGCCGCTATATGTTGGCGAACATCACCACAAGCATCGCCAGAACATTGCAGAGAAACATTTTATGCAAATGAAGTTTGCTGCAAAGTTGCCGCACACTTTTACTATGTAAATGAGGTCTGCGGCAAAGTAGCAGCAAACATCGCCAAAATATCGCCAGAAGATTACAGCTAAAAGCGTTATGCAAATGAAGTTTGCTGCAAAGTTGCCGCACACTTTTACCATGCAAATGAGGTCTGCGGCAAAGTTGCGGTGAACATCGCCAGAACATCACCAGAACCTCATTTGCATATTTGTTCGCTGCAACTTTGCCGCAGACCTCATTTGCATGGTAAAAGTGTACCGCAACATCGCCGCAAACTTGTTCGCCGCAGCTTTGCAGCAAATAGTCGCCAGAAGCCTATATTTTTGGTAAGGGAAGATATTCGTTTTTACATAATCTACGGTATGAAACACTCTACGCGTGTTGAGACTCCATAGGTACCTGTAGTGCTCGCCGACGTAGCGCGCCCAATTTCGGGTGTAAAAAAATGGTGTCTGTTTTAATTGAAAATTCGTAAAATAGTCCGTAAAATACAAAGAAATAGTCCATGTTCGCGGAATAAAAATGCGAACAGAACTGGTATGTTATAGACGGTGGCGTTCCTACTGTAGATGTCTTTTTAATAGCAATGTATGTATATTTTAAGGGTTTTAAAACATGAATTACCCCATGCACATATATCACAATGAAGATTTCTGCATATGAAATGTAATTTATTTACATGCATTTGAACGAACCTTTTTTTGTGTCAATACTCAAAATTGAATCAATGAAGAAGCTTTATGGTAATACCTAGACCTCTGCACTAACTGCTTACCATGACAGTTATTAGTTAGCATTGGGGCAGTTGTTATTACAATAGGACCTGATATATATCTTAACATAGATGGTGATGTCCTCTATACTTAATTTATAGAACAGAAACAACCAAGGATTGGAGCTGTTACTAATTATTAACTCTATTTTTGCGCACACAAGTACAAGTTGAATGACAGTTACCTAAAACATGATATTGCCAATGACGGAGTATATTGTTGTTGCCAACAAAGACTTGTATTGCCTTAAACTGGCCGTCATTGATCTCAGTATGAGTATTTACGTCGAAATATTTTGTGAAAATGCAAAGTTTTACCCTTTATTTCGTGGGTGAGACTTTTCAATATGTACTTTCAAAGAAATAGAATTAAATGTTTAGTGGTTCATCAACACATATTGTGAGAGAGAGAGAGAGAGAGAGAGGCTTCAGCTACAAGCTCTTGCAGTATCAGAAAAGGATATTTTTTTATAGACTTTCCTATATAACTCTTGGTAAAACTATAACCCCCGGGACCGGGCCATATTTGACGCCAGGGTCACGATTTAAACTTTTGTTTTTTTAGAATACCATAAGCTTATGCTACATGTAAAATATTAGGCTCTTGTTGTCTTAGAGTAGAGTTTTTAAAGATGTTTCTATATGACCCAAGAGAAGATTTCTTAAAGATTTTCTATATGACCCCTGGGGCAGGGCTATAATATATATAAGAAATTGAAAGGGCCGTAACTCATGTAAAAATGATAACATCAAAAAAACTTTCTTCGCTTTCTTCGCTAACATCTTCACATCATACTTAATCAGCACGTACAATATTAAAACAATCCACCTAAAAATGCAGGTGGCAATATTTTGGCCCCTATATAATATATATATATATATTTCTGTGTATCTCGTCATAGCTAGGCGCCCTGCCGTAGTTCGTCCGAAGGTTGTCTGTCCTTGGTAGTTCACAAATGTTTCTCCCTATATATAATGCCTTGTGAACGTGAATCTCTCACGAGATCCCAGTTTAGAAAGTTGCCGTAGTGAGTTCAAATTCTCTCCCTTTATATATTTTATAGATTTGAAATACGCCACTGAGGAAGGCCGCAAGGCCGAGAGCTACGGCATAAATATAACTGCTAGAGTTTTTACTTATATATATATATATATATATATATAAATTTAAAAAAATCAAAGGGTCATAACTCGTGTAAAACTGATCGAATCAAAAATATTTTTCTTCGCTGAGATCTTCATATCATGATTAATCAGAATGGCAAATATAAAAACAATCCACCTTAAAATGAATGAGGAGTTAAGCACACAGGATTTTGGTCTGCAAACGGACGCCGGACACCCCACTTCAACTTCGTTGGCGTGGGGTACAAAAACTTGCAAGTGGACCATAAGGTAAGTGCATACTATTAGACCTCTAGCTCTTATACTTTTAGAAAAAAAGATGTTTTAAACAAGAGGGCCATGATGCCCTATATCGCTCACATGAGTATTGGCCCATTATCGAACAACCCCGAAATATTATGGTCATATACAATCTGTGCAAGTTTGGTTAAGATTGCTCAAGAAATGTAGCCTCTGTCGTGTTAACAAAATGAAACAAGAGGCCCATGAGGGACTGTATCGATATACTGGCTAAAGAGGCCATGACAGGTTGAGCTTTCTGGCTCTTGTAGTTTTAGAAAAGAAGAGTTTTAAAGTTTTTCCCTATATAAGTCAATGTAAAACATGTGACCCCTGGGGCGGGGCAAAATTTGACCCATGGTCACCATTTGAACAAACTTGGTAGAGGACCATAAGCTGGTGGTAAATACAAAATATTATGGACCAACCACTTAGCTGTGGACGGTTACCGGGCGGCGGGGCTCCGTCGGTGTTGCGCCGGCGGCAGATTACCTGCTTAAATATTGACTACTCTATGCGGTGGATCACTCGGCTCGTGCGTCGATGAAGAGCGCAGCCAGCTGCGTGAAACCTTTGACTCTTGTAGTTTCAGAGAAGAATCTTTTAAAACTCTTTTCCTGTACAAGTCTATGTCAAACATGTGACCTCCGGGGCGGGGCCAAATTTGACCCCAGGGTCACCATTTGAACAATCTTGGTAGAGGACTATAAGCTGGTGGTAAATACAAAATATTAAAGATTTGGCTCTTGTAGTTTCAGAATAGAAGATTTTTTAAGTTTGTCCCTATATAAGTCTATGTAAAACTGTGATCACTGGGGCGGGGTCAAATTTTATCCGAGGGTCACCATTTGAACAAACTTGGTAGAGAACCATACGCTGATGGTAAATACAAAATATTAAACCTTTGTCTCTTGTAGTTTCAGAGAAGAGATTTTTTTTCCTATACAAGTCTATGTAAAACGTGTGACCTCCGGGGCGGGGCTTATTTTGACTACAGGGTCACCATTTGAACAAACTTGGTAGAGGACCATTAGCTGATGGTAAATACAAAATATTAAAGATTTGGCTCTTGTAGTTTCAGAGAAGAAGATTTTCTGAAGTTTTTCTTAATATAAGTCTATGTAAATCTGTGATCCCTGGGGCGGGGTCTAATTTGAACCTCGGATCACCATTTGAACAAACTTGGTAGAGGACCATAGGCTGATGGTAAATACAACATATTAAACCTTTGACTCTTGTAGTTTCAGAGAAGAAGATTTTTGAAGTTTTCCCCTATAAAAGTCTATGTAAAACTGTACTGTGACCCCTGGGGCGGGGTCAAATTTGACCCGAGGGTCACCATTTGAAATAACTTAGTAGAGGACCATAAGCTGAAAGTAGGTGCAAAATATTAAACCTCAAGCTCTTGTACTTTCAGAGAAGAAGATTTTTTAAAGTTGTTCCCTATATATAAGTCTATGCAAAACATGCCAAATCTCTATATGCAAACTTTAGACCACGGGGCCGCAGTCATTTTTAACCCCGGAGACTTGATTTGGCGATCATTTCTAAAAAAAAAAGAAGAGTCAAAATCTGTCATGCGGTTCTTGGAAGAAGATTTTTAAGGTTTCGACTATTTTTAGTAACGGCGGCCATCTTAGATGTCGCACTGACCTACTTTTAACAAATTTGAAATGCATTGACCTAAGGATAATCCATGTAAAGAGGTTTCTGAGGAGAAGTTATTTGAAGCAAAAGTTAACGACGACGAGGGACGGACGGCGGACGAAGACTGACCTGTGAGCCTTCGGCGCAGGTGAGTTAAACATATTATTTAAAACTGTTACCCCCGGGGTTGGGCCATATTTGACGACCCCAGGGTCACCATTTAAAAAATATTAGACATGTACCTCTTGTAGTTTCAGAGAAAACGATGTTTTAAAAGAAACCTGATTTTTATTTAAAAGGGGGAGATAACTCTAACAGGAATCAGCTACCGTAGTATCATGGATTTTTGTTTCTCTACACGGTACCCAATAACATGGTACCAGTAGGAATTTGTCCCTTGAGATGGTAACAAAAAACAAAAAAAGGTGTGGCTCATGTCCTAATATATGCGTATTTTAACCTTATTTTATAAGAAAACAAAACCACATACAATAACATTTTACATTGTTACTGTTGAAAAACAGTAATGGTACTAAATAGCCACCATACTATTCAATGACCTTCTAAAATGTAGTCCCAAAATGGCTTCATTGCCCTTTCCTTTTCTGTAATTTCCCAAGCTTTTCAAATGCTTTATAACATCCATGACTGATTAAGAGCTCGTATGAGCGCCCTTTTACTTTAATAAGGTTGTCATTTTTGTAAAATAAAAAAGAAAGAAATCTTATATAAAATTCAGCTCAAAGGTCAATATAAATGTAAGTACTTGTTTTTTTTATGTTTTTTCAAATCATAACTGAATATAATTCTATACTCAGCAAAAATAGAAAGTACCCACTTTGTTTTCCTGCAAAATCTGAGACTGTAAGAAAGAACTAACAATTGTAGCATGATTTTCTTTTAATAACATCCTTGTTTGATGTTCACACAAAATTTCATCGAAATATACCTAATAATAAAAAAAAAAATCACAGTTTAAAAACAAAAGTGTGAAAACGAAATTCACAAAACTGAACAAATGTAAAGGTAAGACAATGGCACAGATTCAGCAGTCTTAGTCGATTCAAATACACAGAAAACTATTCAAAACCTCGCTAATATCTCATGTGTCCACCGTTACACCGAATACACGCAATAATGCGACGTCGCATGCTTCTGACGTAACGACTGACGCATTCTGGAGGTAATGTGTTCCATTAGGCGGACAAGTGCTGCTGCAAGGTCCTGAACACTTTGGATTGGGTCATCCTGACGTATACAACGTCCCAAATTTTCTCGATGCTTCGTCAGTCGTTACGTCAGAAGCATGCGACGTCGCATTTTTGAGTGTATTCGGTGTAACGGTGATTTATTTTTTAAGCATTCGGTATATTTCGATGACATTTTGTGTGAACATTAAACAAGGATGTTATTAAAAGAAAATCATGCTACAATTGTTAGTTCTTTCTTACAGTCTCAGATTTTGCAGGAAAACAAAGTGGATACTTTCTATTTTTGCTGAGTATAAATATAACAATGATTTCAACGAGGTATTGCTTAATGTTTTAGCACAAAAAACGAAGGTATAAGGACAGTTTATATTTTGGTCCAATACAGAATATACATGAACCTTAAGCTATAATTTCTATTTCTGAGATTTCGGGCATTAGAGAGAATCAGTTCAGTATCAGGGAGCGGGTGTACTTTCCAAGCATGTGGGCCCTGTCTATGACAATTCGATCTCGCAGGCGTAATGTGCCATACAGGAAGCGTCCGATGGTGTGTCCAGTTTTCATCCGCTTCTCAGGAAAACCTCCGAAGATGATGTTGTTTCTGGCTTCGGCATCTATGGATTTGAATTCTAACAAGGTAAGCCTGTCGTTATGGTTGATTATTTTCAATTTGACGAACCTTGTTGTTGAGTTGTAAAGCACAGTCAATTTTGTTTCCAATATCCGCCATCTTGGATTCGTTTGTTGACATTTTTTGGAGAAGTATCAGTTTGTAATACAAAGTTGCTTGAAATCTGAATCAAAATCATCACGTACTTTTACGTGCACGTTTGCTACGACGAACCTTTGAAAATAGTCCTGATCCATGAATTCGGGTGGGCCATAAAAATTGTCCTCCTCGTCACCTTCCCTCCATTTTCACTCAAAATGGAAAATGGATTCTGTGCCTCCATTGACTGAGAATGCCCACCAAAATCATGTTGTGTGGTTAGCTGTTGGGTAGAATCACTGGTTCGCTGGTCAAATTTCCTTGGTAGCTCATTATATTATCCGATTCTTGAAAAAAAAAATAAAAAAAATGCAGGAACGATTTTGAATCATACCTCGCTCGACCATTGGTACGCGTCTCCTTTAGTGATTATTTCACCACTCAGGGAGTTATACCACTTTCCATAATCCCTGGCGCGACTCTGAATAATATATAATGTGTTGACGAGTCGTTAAACAATGGTAATTTCAATTCATTCCATTATTTCACCACTCAATAAGTTATAATACCACATTCCCTTTCCTCTGGGATGGCTGTAAATAACATATAATGTATTAACAAGCAAAGTTTTACTCAAGCGTAAAATAGCTGCCGAGAGGAAATACCATATATCTGGATAGGGACTGGAAACGAACTTTAACATAATAACATACCAAGTGACGGGTGTTAAAACAATATTGAAAAAAAATGATGTTGACGTAAACATGCCACGACCGTTTTTTTTTCTTACCAGACATATTCTTCCCGAGTTTTACCATCAGTTGTTCCTACCAAACATTTTGAATCAAGATGGGCGACCTCGCTTCTCTCTGTTCAAATACCTTGATTTGCCTTTCATACTGATTACAATTCAACTTTGGAGCACGATGTGCTAGAAGTACACATCAGCACAGAAATACAGGTGTTCACAAGTAAGGGATGCGTGTGCGTTAGCGTGTGCATTACAACAGAGATAAACGTCTCACTGCTACCATGTGTAATTATAAGATTACGTTATCAAAGTGAAAAACTCAATGAAACTGTTCATTGCTACCTTACCATTAAATGTGCAATTATGAAAACCATATAGGCAGCGAATAAACCCATCGACTAGTGTATAACACGGCGGTATTTACTAGAATATCGCATTATAAATGAGTATTATTCCATAAAAAGGTATTATTCCATTAAAATATAGATTTGCACTTATTCCATTCCAATACTTGCGGTTTCATTCAGTTTCACTTACGGTTTCATTATGTTCCGTAAAAAATCCCGGACGTGAAGATCCGGGAAATATTGCCGCATTCTACACTTAGGTAGACTGCTCTACGAATATGTCATTTGAGGCAATAAAACGGCAAGCTTTGAACATTGAAAAATATGTGTTTATACTTGAAGTTGTAATGCATGCTTATTGCTATTGTCGGCTACATGATTCACAGTCTGTTAACCAAAGACAAATTCTAAACCCATATAAGAGTCAGCTGTCTTCGGTAGCTAAATGAGCGGTTGAACAATATTCAAGTCAATTCAATTTCAATAAGTTGTAATACTACCTTCAACTTTCTCTGGGGAGGCTCTAAATAACCTATAATGTGTTGATGAGCCGTTTAACAAGATTCAATTCAATTCAATTTCCTTATTTAGTCATTATTTCATTACTCACTAAGCTTTAATACCACCTTCCCCTATCTCTGTGGCGGCTCTAAATAACCTATAATGTGTTCATGAGCCGTTAAGTAAGATTCAGTTCCAATCAATTTACTCAGTCATTCAATATGTCTTCCCCCTATATGTTATGTGGTCGACATGGTGGCATCATGCCACCTTGGCGACCACATAACGTTGGGTTAATTATCGAAATAATTTAAAAAGTATTTCCTACCTTACCAGTCCTTCGGATGAGACTTTAAAACCGAGGTCTGCTCGCTAAAATGCTTAGTGCAATACAGCGAGGATAAATAAACGCTTATACGCACACGTAACGTTGAGGCCCCCTACGGACACAATGGCCTTGCGGACACCATGGCCTCCTACGCTTGGGCCATAGTATCCGCGGACACAATGGCCGGCGCGGACACCATGGCCTCCTACACACATTATTATTCACATTTTAGTTCCACACAAATAGGACAGTTTCAGCGTATATCAGTAAAGAATGCATTTAGCTTCTGCGTGTCAGGGTTCTTGAATAAATAATCTTATACCAGTATACATCAGAACCATGTATGGGGTCAGTACATAAGTTGAACCTTTTTAATCAAACTAGTACCTCAATAAAGACAATAAGGGGACCCTGAAGACCATTGGAATATGAATAATGACTGAATGTATATTGTCAAGTATAAATAATTCATGTGTAACATCTTACATATATATATTAGTAGATATTCTTCAAAGCACTCCAAACATTGCTTACAAATAATATGGTCTTATACGCAGTATGCGTATTAATAATCAACGCACTGAAGTGCTGAATGCGGCGGAGTTTGTGTAACGAACACAATCTGAATAAGATGAACATGCCATGAATAACAAAGTGCAGGAAAAATGAATAGAAATGGGGAATGGGGAAAAAATAGCGCCCGACGCGAGTTGTTCTTGCATTTTTGCATCTTGTCAATTGGTATAGCGTTCAGATCCGAATGCACCTCTACCTTTCTGTTCTTTCACGACTGGACCCTGAACTCTACAATCTATGAAGGCTTTGAGCGAATCCGATCTTAAATACAGGAAATATAACGATAACAAGATGCTATATACCAACACAATAACAATCCAGTGGTGTCTAAACATGTTTCTTCATTCCGTCTTATCATTAATAATAATTCACTGACATCGTGAATCACTAAACAATGTTCGAAATAGTCACTGAAATAGTTGCTGTTATATACAATTATAATTATGTTGTTTTCCCGTACTATCTGAAGTAAAATCAAATAAAACAATGCCGTAACCAGAATGTTTTCCCCCAATATATCAACTATTTTGTTAGGTTAAACAAGGCAAATTTTGTAGACACAATTGATATATTGTCATTTGGAATATTATTGTTTTCCAATTACATACATAGCTCGTCTTAGTTTAAAAAAAGAGTATGATAATGTCAGTTCTTCTCATAACGTTCAGTTCATGCAAACCCGGAGGCACTATATATCTACTCGGAGGCATATAATTTGAACGCTGTTCGGCTGCCACTTGTGCTATTTTTAGCTCAGAAATCATTTTGGGTATACCATTCTGTTAACATTGCAGCGGGGAGTTTGCTCCCCGCCTCAATTAAGAGATCTGCACTGGTGGTGAGTTCGGTCTTCATAATTATAGACAATGTAACGAGGTCTTTGATTGGTCGAATGATTTTAGCTTTTTATTGAGAAATGTGTTAATTACACGGTGGGAAACAAAAATTGTGACGTAAGCAAAAATGATAGTTTACACGGCAATTGGCAACCAATTCGGGTAAAAATATTCCGGAAAACAAGTAAAACTTTGTATTTGTTGATGTATGAATCTATGAGTACTACCATCATATGCGCATTAAAATGCTGTTTCGTATTTGTATTCGTTACATGAGAAAAACACATGTAGAGCAAGTTGTCGACGTATATTTGTTCAATTTTTCATTGTAATTTAACCTCTAAGTGTTGAAAAAGGGGAATTTCTCAACGATTTACCGATAGTTTATGGAAATGATAGGGTTCACGAGAACATCGAACATTGACAGAAATCACGAACTGTTTATAAAAGACTACTAACACATCAAATGAAGTATAGTTTATATTTTGAATGTTATGGAACTTAATTCAAGCGATGCGAGCTGATTTAACAATCAGAATGACAACAGATTCAGAGAACTTAATCTTGCCCAGTCCAAGGATACACAGAAAGTGAGATGGGGCGGGGGTTAAAGTTGACAACCAAAGAAATCAAGTGTTTTTTTTACATTAAACACATTCTTAAATGCTCTTGTTTCAAAAGGCGCCAACTTTTTTAAAAAAACAGTTGACACCCAAATATTTACACTTGGGGATAGGTTGTGCGCGAGGTTTTGTTTGGTGGTGGGGTTTGCGCAAAGATATGTGTTATTTTGCTTGAAATGTTTTGTTGATGAGAAATAATGTATAGCTTAAACGTTTGTGTCCATTAACTTTCATTTTGTAAAATAAATTTTGTAAAAAAATGAACGAAAACAAGGTCTTTCAATTATTAGTTCTCATGTCTAGGCAGCTTCGCCTTCCTTGTATTTATTCGTTATACTTAGTTTTAAATGTACTTATTTAGATAATGTATGGGGGTGATATTCAATAGCTCGTCCCCACTCCAGTATATTTAAATAATAATGGCGCTACGATTGCATAAATTTACGGTTTCCCATCTCCCGCAACTTTCGTTGTCAACCCACCTTTTCTTTTCTTATTATCACTGTTTCCTGTAGCTATTGAATTATAGCTCCTTTTGGAGTGACTGTGTTCTTTCGATGCTTCACTCTCCGTTGACCCTGTTGGACCTTTTTTAATTTGCCTCACTCGAGCCATTTATCCATTGACCAGCATTAATGTAGTTGCCCAAATACCGCAGCAGGGCAGATATTTTAAGGGGCTTTATTTTTCTCTCCAGTTTTTGAATTAAATGTTAAGTCGTACCCTTAGTCAAATCACACTGGTACAGTTAAAATCAAAACGTTTGCACAACTTCGTTCGCTTTTTTGGTTGTATTATTCTTCAGTAAATACTGGTGTGAGTCTGCGCAAACCTAATTTTAAAGAATATTAGTTTTGTCATTATATACCAGGTGTACATCTATAACATAACACAACACGAGCTACACGTTTTTTTAGCTTTTCCAGTGTGGATCCTAAACAGTTAACTCTTTAAAAATATAAGCTGAACTAAACCTTTATCTCACTTTATTTTCTTGGACAAATTGATACCCTTATTTAAGCAGGCGGAGAGCGTTGTTCGCATTGGTGCAGATACTACGTAGGAGACAATTGCTTTTGAAAGCCACTTAAATACCTGTCACTGGATACATTTTTTTATACTGGCCTCTTAAGGAATTGTCATGTGAATTATTTGATCATTCAGTTATGTCATTATGTTGCATTTACTAGATTAGAATCTCGTATACAATTTCCTAGCTAAACATCAAGATTTTATCATGTACCAATATAGGTAAAATTTATTTTAAATATTAATTTTGATGAATACCTTGGAATATAGAAAACAACGATAAAACAATAATTATAATACTTTTTACCATTCAACCATATATCAACGGAACGTTTGAAGAGCTTATTGTACAATACTATGAGCTTTACATCTATGAAAACGTGTTTTCTTTTACTGCGAGTACGAATTTGGATAAGTTTTGACCAGAATGGGTACGCTTTGACCCGGGAACGTTCTGTATTGAGCAAGTTTTGAACTGCACCCTTATTGTGATTGGCAACTGAACAAACCGTTATTTATTTAATACAAGGAGGTTCAAAGTCCAAATGATAAATAAATCGAGACGCAAATTTAATGTTTTAATAATCTATATCCCTCCGACTTCGTCGGGGAACATAAAAATGAATCGCCGATATAAATTGTTTTCGCAAGAAAAAAACATGATAATAGCGCTCGTTTCTATTCCAGTTGATGACACTCGTATATTTATAATAAACAGAACTGCTCAAATAACCACTATGCAATTGTTTTTTGATGGAGAATAAAATATAGTGTACTAAAAAAAAGGTGACATGCCTGACCGTACATTTTAAAATCCATTCGTGAGTTCTATCAATGTTCGATGTACTCGTGAAACCTATCATTACAGGTACATCTGAAAATGTTAATTTTGTCGAAATTTTAATTTTGCACATGATGTTAGATGCATATAATGAACATTGTGATGAAGTTTGGTGAAAATCCTGCAAGAAAGAAACAAGATAAGCATGTCCTAGCGAAGACCGGACGTGACCTGAATTTCGTCGAAAGTAGATCACACCGACCCAAAATTTTGCATATGATGTAAGATTCATGTAAGGAACATTCTAGTGAAGTTTGGTGAAAATCCTGCAAGACAGAAGCAAGAGACGCATGTCATAGCAGAGACCGGACTTGACCGATATTTCGTCGGAAGTAGTTTTAACAAAATCAAGGGCCATAACTCCAGTGTTTCTGGTCCGAACTGGCTGGTTTTCGAACTCGTCCGAGCTTTAATTGATATCAACAAAATAATGTTGCGATAGTATATTACATTGATTTGGAATGATGTATGCTCACAACACAATAAGTATGTATTTATTTTAAAACTTCTGATTGTGTGAAAAAGCATTTGTACATCTCAGTAAGTGTGCCAAGTTCCTCGCCAGGACTTCAACCTGGATCTCTTTTCTTGAAGGAAAAGCATGCTTCCTTACACTACAGAGATAGTCCCAACAGCACAAACCGAGTGTACAAGAGCAACGCATAGTGGTGGTATATACCGAATGTTTGTATATACAAATATACATGGAATTGGAACAGCCACTATGATTGATCTCTTGAGTGTTAAACTCTGGACGAATTGCCCCTGAGTTAGACTATGAAGGTAACTTACGGAAGCAAATTAAGACGATCATTTTATTTTGTTTGAAAGCAATCATCGGATAATAGTTTTGCTGGTTTCAAGTACAGAGGATTTCAACTGTCAACTAGATTCTGATCAGAACATGATTGGATGACGTCATGACGACGCAACGGTCAGTGCTGACAAAGGCAATGGTATCTGTTGTTTTACATATAAAATTGTATAAATATTTCAATCTTGGAGGAAACATTGTTTCATGATTTTTTAAATTGTGAGCCCACTGGCTGTCATTATATTTGATGACGTCATGACGACCTTTTATATTCTTGCACAACTACGTCCTGAACTCTACAATCTGTGGTTTTGGTCAAATCTGATCGTAAATGCAGGAGATAAATTATAGTGATGAAGAAAATAGTTCACATGACTCACTGGGAACCCAATTGGAAGAGACCATAGAGTCACAATATACACTTAGAAAACATATGACCCTTATTATTTTAGCAATACAAGTGCAACAAAAAATAATCAGAGGGGAATATGAATAAATAACATATGACGTCACTGGAGGCCATCTTTTTAATGATGTTCCTGCATAACTAGATCCTGAACTTTACAATCTGTGAAAGTTGTATTAAAATCCGATGATAACTGAATTAGAGTAAGATTTTCCTGTTAAAGCACCTGGAGGTCATCTTGGAGGACGGCTCAGGACGCAATGAAGTCGAAAAGCAGTGCACTATTCCAGACCAAGATATACCTTAGTACAAGAAACGTGGAAATTCCACGAAAACCAGGTTTTCCATTTGAAATGCTATTACACTACCGGTAAGATAAAAATGAAGTAACAAACGTTTTTTTCTACAACCTCCCCACCCCACCTCCCCGCTCCCCCACAGCAAATTACATAAATGAAGTTGTTGAAGTTCTTGTATTAAAGTGATATAAACTGTGTACAATATAAAATAAATAGAATGACATGTGAATCACAAACATAAATGCATACACAGTAAAAAAGAAAGAACAGATTTGTTAGCAAGGCAAATATAATCTACATACACAGCACGTTTCTTTGAAATATCGCATTCCTAAGTTAATTGAGCGAAAATCGTTTTTTCTATTTTTAGGAACAGTCACCTTGACCCCAGTAGTCACAGTAACCCCAAATGAAATCCCAAACTTCCTTTTGATATAAGCTACATACACAGCAAGTTTCATTCTAATATCTCATTCCTTACTTAAGTTATTGAGCGTAAACCGTTTTCTGTTTTTAGTAAGTGACGTTGACCTTGATCCCAGTGACCCCCAAATGCAATATCAAACTTCCTTTCCATATAAGGTACATATATCGAATATCTCATTCCCAACTGAAGTTATTGAGCGGAAAACTTTTTCTATTTTTAGTAACAATTACCTTGACCTTGACCCCAGTGACCCAAAGTGCAATCCCAAACAACACTTTTGTGTTTGTGATGTCTTATTTGGCCTTTTATTCATCTTTAAATTTGTTCTTTGTTTCTATGTGTTTGTGGTTGACTGTCGTCCTTGAATGCTGCTTTTCCTGTTCGAATTTTATATCTGTATTACCTTTGATATAAGCTACCGACATTCAGTTATTCAGCGGAAACCGTTTTTCTACTTTTATTAACAGTGACCTTGACCTCAGTGACCCCTGCAATTTTTTGCAATTTCAAACTTACTTTCCATATAAGCTACCTACATAGCAAATTCCATTCTAATATCTCATTCCTAACAAAAGTTATTGAGCGGAAACTGTTTATATATTTTTAAGGAACAGTTACCTTGACCTTGAACCCAGTGACAGCCAAGTGTCGCGTCTGTAAATGTATATGCATTATATCGTCTTTGAGCCGGACGGTCGTTAGTTAATTTTCGGGGGGAAAAAGATTTTCGGGAAAAAAAAGTACTTGTCTGCGATTTTATTGAAATGTTACATATGGACAGAGGAAAGATTCATCTACGCGTACATGTATTTGTTTTTATTGACGAAATCAATCGAATTTGATTGAAAAGCGCATTGTCGGCAATTTTAACCGTAAAACAACCCAAATTCTTCCCTTTCAAAAATACGTACCTTTAAATATTAATGGAAATTACATGAAGTTTACAACAATTATGTTCGACCAATGTAGTTTGTGAATCTTAATACTTTAACAACGATTGGTGATTGTGTTTTGTCATAATCACAGTTTATAGATAAGAGGTGTAAAATCTAACCAGTGTCAATTTCGCCGATAATGTAATTTTGTTATCGATTTTATCACGTGACCGTGTTTGATAGATGTTCCTGGTGTTCCTACTGTATCTATTTTGATAACTTAGTTTCCTTGTTGTTTTATATTTGTTATGTTATGTAGAGGGCGTCAGTGAAGATTGGCTAGGCCAATTAAGTTACCATCTTAAAGGTGAACTGTGGCATGTGTTTGTGTATATTTTCAAAAATATTTAATATAATATTATATAATAGTATATCGTGGTTTTGTCCTAAAAATGCGCATGTTTCGTTTTGATTTAGCTTCATGGGATGTTCGCAAATTATATTCACAGATTCGTACCGGCGTTTTGTTGAATAAGATTCATGAATGACACACACGCACGCACGCACGTACTTAGAAAATCAGGAGAATTTGTGAATTATTCAATAGCAACTATTCATACTTTTTTTTAATATTCGGTACATACGCTTTTGGTAAATGGTGGATAATAGATTCCTAATCGTATTCACATGCACGCACGCACGCCGCGCGCTGCACACGCACACACACACACACACACACACACCGAAACGGCATCCATTTTACCGAAGTACAGGAACCGTTTCTGATTGTCTGACACAGACAGACTGTGTTATAAATTAATAAATAAACAAAGCGGAAACTATGTGGATGTTCAGGCTTAAAATAATAATAACAAACATAAAGACATGTGGTTCCGGTTTCATTTTTTTTTCTGCTAAAAGGGTCAGGACGTTTGTATTGAAAAGAAAGCGTCAAAGATGATCAAGACTAAATAACCACAGTTTTCAGAACAGTCAATGTTTTCTATCAATTATAAACAACAAAGTGGAAATTTAAATGAACAATTAAGTCGCATCCCGGGAAAAAAAATGTTGCGGAAATATCACTAACAAAAAAACGAGATTTAAAAACATAAATAATTTATCACTGTCAAAGTCCGAACTTGACCCTTCAAACAAACAAGGTCAAAATAATATGGCTTATGTATGAATATATATGTAACTACAATATATACTCATATTTGCCTCTTTCTCATTTCGTTAGCAAGTGGATGTGCTAGCACGTTGGGTTCTGAATTCGGTGATCACGAGTTCGAGTCTCATTGGAGGCACTTGGTTACTTCGGTGCATCATAATGCAAGATACTTTTTTAGCCTCGTCCAACGGATGGGACGTAGACCGGGCGGTCCCGTCAGGCTTTCTGGTGACCATTTTTCAAAAAGTAGGAGTATTTTTTGTCAAACAGATGGAATTCATGACCAAAAAATAGGAGTTTTGAATTAAACAATAGGAATAGTTCTTACCTAGAATTGGCATTTCAAACCGTATTTTATTCATGTTTGGAGGGTGACATGCATTCACAGCTATTCTTTTTGTGCCTTCTTGTAGTATCCAGTAGATGCACAAGTCAGCCCTTAATATATGCCATTTGTCTTGCCTATTTGAAGATTGACAGGTTCCTCTGGGATACCAGAAACAGTCCAAACAGAAGAATTGTGTCATTCCAGCATGCAGAAACCTCTTTCTGTAATTACATCTCAGAAAACATTTTAATAAATTGTTTTTTTTATGTAAATTAAGGAATAGTAGGAGTTTTTCCAACGAAAGTAGGAAAAAGTAGGAACAGTTACAAAAAGTAGGAAAAAGAAGGAACACCGGGAAACCTGTCCAGTCTGAGTCTATCCTTAGATCACGTTAAAGAAAACCACAGTAATCTATCGATAGTAAGAGAATGGAATGATTCCCGGATTCATATGTATCCTTCCCAACGCATTTAGGATGCGATGATGGGCCGTTAAACAACAATCAATTCAATTCACGTACAGTCTCGTTGGAATTGCATTGCCTATGCATTTAAGCAAACAAGTTCTAATTAAATTGTACTTGATAATGATCCCAAAAACATTTACACTTACCTATAATTCATACGTTTTGAGTGTCAAACAGCGTTTACCGTACCCAGCAACAGACGTTTACCGTACCAAGCAACAGACAGAATTTACCCCAGGGTCACCATTTGAACAAAATTGGCTAAAGACCATATTTGCTACATACAATATATGAGAGCTCTATATCTTGTGATCTCGGAGGAGAAGATTTGTTTTCTCTATATCAGTCTATGGAAAACATGTGACTCTGAGGCGAGGCAATTTTAACGTCAGGGTCGCCATTTGCACATTCTTGGTAGAGGAGCATAAGCTAATGGTAAATGCATAATGTTAAAACTCTATCTATTGTAGTTTCAGCGAAGTAGATTTGTTAAAGATGTTCCTATACAACTCTATGTAAAATACTGGAGCGGGGCCAGGATTAACCCCAGGTCACCATTTAAACAAATTTGGTAAAGAACCATAAGCTGATACTACATGTAATATATGAGAGCTCTGTGCTTTGTGGTTTTAGAGAAGAAGATTTTCATGTTTTCCCCTATGCAAATATAGATATAAAAATCGAACAGGAAAAGCAGCATTCAAGGACGACAGTCAACCACAAACACACACAGAAACAAAGAACACATTTAAAAATGAATTAAAGGCCAAACAAGAAAAACTTGATGCAAAGCATCAATTCGGCGCCAAAATTTTGAAGAATTAAAACATACGTTATTAAATAACAGTACACGTGTTTATCAGTTATTTTAACTATCTTATCATCAGTACTAAACCTTGGTATATTTAGTGGTCATGGACATAATATTAACAAACGTTGCTATGTTGACTTGGTTAAATGTATTTTGAATTAACTAGGTCATTCAGACAATTTTCCAAACGGCCCGGCCAGACATCACGGCTGTCCACTATGACCTGCCCAGGCTGTGTAAGAGCAGCCCGGCCAGACATCACGGCCGTAAACTATGACCTGCCCAGGCTGTGTAAGAGCAGCCCGGCCAAACATCACGGCCGTCCACTATGACCTGCCCAGGCTGTGTAAGAGCAGTCCGGCCAGACATCACGGCCGTCCACTTTGACCTGCCCAGGCTGTGTAAGAGCAGCCCGGCCAGACATCACGGCCGTCCACTATGACCTGCCCAGGCTGTGTAAGAGCAGTCCGGCCAGACATCACGGCTGTCCACTATGACCTGCCCAGGCTGTGTAAGAGCAGTCTGGCCAGACATCACGGCCGTCCACTATGACCTGCCCAGGCTGTGTAAGAGCAGTCCCGCCAGACATCACTGTGTGTAAGAGCAGTCCGGCCAGACATCATGGCTGTCCACTATGACCAGCCCAGGCTGTGTAAGAGCAGTCCCGCCAGACATCACTGTGTAAGAGCAGCCCGGCCAGACATCATGGCTGTCCACTATGACCTTCCCAGGCTGTGTAAGAGCAGTCCCGCCAGACATCACTGTGTAAGAGCAGCCCGGCCAGACATCATGGCTGTCCACTATGACCTACCCAGGCTGTGTAAGAGCAGCTCGGCCAGACATCACGGCCGTCCACTATGACCTGCCCAGGCTGTGTAAGATCAGTCCCGCCAGACATCACTGTGTAAGAGCAGCCCGGCCAGACATCATGGCTGTCCACTATGACCAGCCCAGGCTGTGTAAGAGCAGTCCCGCCAGACATCACTGTGTAAGAGCAGCCCGGCCAGACATCACGGCTGTCCACTATGACCTGCCCAAGCTGTGTAAGAGCAGTCCCGCCAGACATCACTGTGTAAGAGCAGCCCGGCCAGACATCATGGCTGTCCACTATGACCTGCCCAGGCTGTGTAAGAGCAGTCCCGATAGACATCACTGTATAAGAGCAGCCTGGCCAGACATCATGGCTGTCCACTATGACCTGCCCAGGCTGTGAAAGAGCAGCTCGGCCAGACATCACGGCCGTCCACTATGACCTGCCCAGGCTGTGTAAGATCAGTCCCGCCAGACATCACTGTGTAAGAGCAGCCCGGCCAGACATCATGGCTGTCCACTATGACCAGCCCAGGCTGTGTAAGAGCAGTCCCGCCAGACATCACTGTGTAAGAGCAGCCCGGCCAGACATCACGGCTGTCCACTATGACCTGCCCAGGCTGTGTAAGAGCAGCCCGGCCAGACATCACGGCCGTCCACTATGACCTGCCCAGGCTGTGTAAGAGCAGTCCGGCCAGACATCATGGCTGTCCACTATGACCTGCCCAGGCTGTGTAAGAGCAGCCCGGCCAGACATCATGGCTGTCCACTATGACCAGCCCAGGCTTTATTTGGATGATACTCTATATAGAAAATGTTTACATTTTAATACAAGAAAAACTTGATGCAAAGAGTCTGCGGTCATAAATCTACTTTCGTTTTCAAAACATTTGTCTGCATTTGACAGTCAAAATGAAGCATTACAAAATTAGCGATTTCCCGTAAACGAAATTTAAATGCCAAAACTTTCCGATATATCATCGTATTTTCTCATTTCTTAGCAACATTTAATGTAATTTGCCAATAATAATTAATCAAAACGATTTAAAAACGAGAACAATGTGAAAACATTTGAAACGCAGATATTACGATCGATAAATATCGTTAAATTTTTCTAAAATTCGTATTACGCATTTAACCATTTGATTTTATAATCAGCCTCGTTTTCAGTCAAAATACAGGGAGACATCGTTTTAATGAAATGATTTTGTATAATTTTTGAATTATTGGTGCATCATTTCTTACAGAAATTCAAGAAATCGCTAAGCAGTTTTATCTCTTGTGTTTTATATCTTATTCTGGTGCGTTTTATAGCATGCTTTAAATGCCATTTAAACATTTTTAATTACAATCCAAACATACTCAACTATCAGTCCTTTTGATTCCCCATGCCTAAGGTCAAAGTACTACCACAGTATGTCCGGCGCCCTCAAGGGGCGCCGAACAATAAGACATCACAAACACAAAAGGTTAAGTCTATGTAAAACAAGTATAAAAGTCGAACATAAAATGCAGTTTTCACAGAACACAGTAAAACACGCAAAACAAACGACAAAAATGAATGACGATTCAAATAAGGAATAAAGGCACATGACGTCACAAACACAAAAAGGGTTGACAACAGAGCCACCGCCTTGGAACGGTCAGTGGCAAAAAAGGCCGCTGGGGTTAAACCAGGTTCTAGGGTGCGCCAAACCTCACACTTACCCTACTTTCATCCCAATAAAACGGGACAGTGTAAATAAAGAAATCCCCGCCATGAACTATTCTCTAGCCAACAAGGCAGCATTAATAGGCAATATAAGTAAAACACAAAGATGCTCGTGTATATATAAATACAAAAAACAATAGCCTAGAAAGCCACAAAGAAGATACTCATTGACTTGGCAGAAGCCAGAGCAACAAGAGAATAAATCATTGAGGGCACGACAAGATAAGAATGCAGACAAACATCAATAGACATCAGCATAGGGTCCACAGTCTGTCCGGTCATCGCACAATTAAAGAGGAAAGCATAGTGGCGAACTGTAAATGGGTCCACTACCAAGCATGCAGTGCGTTGCAAAATGATAGGGTCATAACCTCTTTTGATAAATATTTTAACAAGTTTAACAAAGATAGTATGAAAGTGATCATGACCAAGAATCTTACGAAGTTTGTAAATCACGTCACCATAGAAGTCAGGTTGTGATAGTCCTTGTCGCAGAAGAGTTCTTAAATTACTTTTACATTTGGAAAGAAGATCAGGGTTACGATAATAACATTTTGCAAAGGTCTTACGAAGTTTATGGTAACGGTAGCCTGAATGGAGTAGCTTTTTAGTTATACAAAGATTACGAATATTAAAGTCCTCAACTGGAGTTTACAATTCTAGAAAAACGAGTAAGTTGAGACACATAGACCCCCATAAGAAAGGAAATATAAAAAGATCGGACAGGGAAAGCAGCATTCAAGGAGGGCAGTAATCCACAAAACACAGAAACAAACACGCAAACAGACAAACAAGAAGGCAAAAGCAATAATAAATGCAAACGACATCACAAACACAAAAAGGGTTGACAATAGGGCTACCGCCTTGGAACGGTCAGTGGCAAAGTAGGCCACTGGGACGTTGGTCGGGGAACATCCCCATCTAGATGGGGATAATTAACAATATCAAAATTAAAATCATCTCCCTTGTCATAGATTTTGCTAATTATTTCACCATTTTCAACAGAGAGATGTAAATCGAGAAAAGAAGCGTTATTATCAGAAATATTAGCTTTGTTAAGTTGAAGTTCTTTATGTTATATATTATTGACCATAGTAGAAAAGAAAGGGTTGTTAATGTTCAATATGTCATCCAGATACCGAGAGGTGTCATTAAAGGGTTCAATAACATCTGTCTGGGTATCGGGTGAAAGGCCCAACATGAATCTCTTTCATAGCAATATAAAAACAAACCTGCGACAAGCGGTGCACAGTTCGTACCCATGGGGATACCAACAATTTGTCTATAAACGGTTCAGATATGATACAGATATGATTATGCTTATTAATTGCGGCATTGTTAACGGCATTGGTGGTGTCATTAAGCATGAAGTTAATATGTTTTGGTGTAGAAGAAATTGTTTTGGCGTTGTCTATTACCATGTTAGCTATCTCAATCGTCTTCTTTGTTAATGTTTACGTGTACATTTATATTATCCTGCTGTATGTACCATTCCTAAGCTACTCCAAACTACCTCCTGTTTTCTTTCCCTTTTACATCCGCTTTACATGTTTTTTCATCTCTACTTTATTCACTAGCACATTCGCTCTTCCTCCTTTCATTCGCACGGAAGACATGTCCTTGGTTTATGTATGCTGTTTCGAGCAAAGCCTCGAGCATGTTCGGTGTCCTTTTTACACTTACACTGTATATCGATATGCTGACGACAGTCTTGTTTCTGTTTCTATTATTGACAATTACATAAACCGTTCTAGAGACAATGCTGTCGTCGTTGTGTCTACCTACAGATTCAATCAAAGTATGTTTTGTGCTAGCTTGCACTTCCTTCTTCTACTCCAAATATATGTTTCCCTTCTGTGCTTGCAATCTATTTTGTTTAACATGTACACAACTGAAAAATTGCATCGCTCGATAAAACGACCATACATACGCCTAATCACAGGTAAAACGTATCTGGAAAATAATTATTTTGTAAAATGCACGTTGTTTGGTTTTTATATCATAACGTTAATAACTTGGCTATTAACAATTCTTCAAATGGCAGGCTACGTTCATCCAAATCCTGGCCCGGTTCCTGGCCCAGATAGCACCAACACTTCATCTAGCTCAAACTATACCCATGACAGTATGTCACTTTTCTATCCGATTCCTTAAACTTCTCACACAATCTGTCGGTTATACATTACATAGCTAAGATGGGTCTTTTAAAAACGGAGCTTTACCAATTTGATATATTCTCTGAAACCTGGTTAAATGATCCGGTTGATACGAATGACCTTACGATTCCGTCTTTCCATACACCTAAACGTAAGGACCGTCTCAGTGATAGTCATGGCGGTGTTATGATATACATCAAAAACCATCTTCATCAAGTCCGTAGAAAAGACCTCGAATTCAACCACCTTGAATGTATTTGGATAGAACATTGAACAAGAAACGATTATTGTTAGGTCCATTTTATAGACCACTTTATTTCGACGCTTTATACAATAGTAATATAGAAGACTCGATCAACCTTGCAGTTGATACAGGCATTAATAAATTATAATTTTGGGTGACTTCTACTTTAATATGCTTTCTCAACAAACCGTACGAAAAGTTAACTCACTCTGTCAACAATTTGGCCTTGAACAGACAATTACGGAAGCAACTCATATTACCGAGACCTCGGCCCAATATAGGTGGCTTTGAAGTAGAATACCGCTTAGCCGGTGCTAGGGGGCGTGAGAAGTGTTGCTTCTTTCATTACTTCTCATGAACGGACTCAATAAAACCGAGTCTGCTGCTTTATTCTCTTAATTGTGTTTGATGCGCTCAAAGTATCACCTTTATCAGTATTTATTCTCTTATTGATCTCCTTCTTGTTTCCGAAACAAATAGTCTAATTACTAGTGGAGTTGCCGAGCCTTTCCTAGACCAGGACACGATATCATTGTCCTATCTACGGCATTTTTAAGTTCAAAAAGCCACAGGCAAAATCATTTACACAGCGGATTTGGTTATATAAACAAGCCGATTATAATCGCATGAGAGATCATGCTACAATGACTAACTGAAACAACTTAATCAATATATATATGCACTTAATATAAACACACAAGATTATTGACTTAAGCAACCAGTTCATTCCCAATAAGACCGTCCGTAAAAGGCATTGTGAGCCTTCGTGGATAACTAATAACATCAAACGCCAAATCAGGGCTAGAAAACTTGCCTATAAAAAGCTAAACAAACCAAATCTGAATATCATTGCAACAAATTCAAATTGTTACGTAATAAAGTTATTTCAGAAATTCGTACCTCCAAACAACTATGCTTTGATAATATTGCAAATAAATAAACTACTACAAATACTTCATCCAAGGATGGGTGGAAAACTCTCAAATCACTTATAAAACCTAGCGAAAAGTCATCATTACCTCCCCTCAACAATAACGGTTCCATAATTACAGATGATTATGAAAAGGCAAATATATTGAATGACTTCTTCCAAAATCAAACTTTATTGAACGACAACAATATCGATCTTCCCAACATCCAACAAGTCATTACACATGCTACACTCGATACAATTACTCTACTACCTGATGAGGTTCACCAGGTCCTACTATCACTACCTCCCGGGAAAGCAACTGACCCAGACGAAATAAACAATCGGGTTTTGCGGGAACTTGCTAACGAGCTTTCTGTCCCACTATGTTATCTCTTTAATAGATCAATTATTTTAGGCATTTTCTCAGACACGTGGAAAGAGTCCTTTATATGTGCAGTGTTTAAAGCAGGTGATCCATCCAAAGTAAATACTTATAGGCCTATTTCGCTTTTGAGTGTCATTGATAAAGTTTTCGAAAGACTACTTTTCAAGCATATTTTCAATTTCTTAAGAGATGTTAACTTTCAGTTGTTTTTCAGTCAGGATTTATGCCTGTCGATTCTACTATTAACCAACTCACATACTTGTACAACTCATTTTGTCCGGCAATTGACGCCGGAAAGGAAGTCCGAGTAATATTCTTTGATATAATTAGAGCATTTGATCGTGTTTGGTGGCACAAAGGTCTCTTGGTCAAACTCAAAGCTGCAGGTATTTCTGGTCATATAACTTCTTGCAGACTATCTTAGCCTGAGTAACAGACGACAACGTGTGGTTATTCCCTGACAAAAATCGAAATCGAACAAAAAGAACGCCGGTGTTCCACAGGGTTTTCTTTTGGGCCCCCTTCTCTTCCATGTATATATTGTTTCAAATATCAATTCAAACATTCGCTTATTTGCTGACGATACAAGTTTGTACCTTATTATTGACAAGGATAGTGACGGCATATATACTGCGAATATAATTAATCAGGACATCCAAAAAATAGCTGAATGAGCGGAGAAATGGCAACCCTTCTAAATCCATGTTAATATATCGCAAAAGAAACCCACCTCATCACCCACCCCTTGTAATGTCAAATAAACAAATATCTGAAGTATCCTCCCACAAACACCTTTGTATCAATCTCTCGAATGACTGTTCCTGGCATTCACACATCGAATATGTAAAAGATAAGGCTATGGAAACGCATTTTAATATCATGCGTAAACTCAGATTTCAGCTTGATCGGAAATCTTTAGAAATTATTTACACTTCTGACCTCTATTAGAATATGGTGACGTCATCTGGGACAATTGTACCAATTATGAAAAACAAGACCTTGATAAAATCCAAAACGAAGCTGCACGTATAGTCATAGGGGCAACACAATTGACTTTTACAAAGATATTGGTTGGGAAACACTAGAGACTCGAAGAAGCAAACACAAACATATACATTTATATAAAATGGTCAATAGTGCAACCCCTCCTTATCTTACATCACTAGTGCCCCCCATGGTCAGTGCAGCATCAAATTATAGGTTAAGAAAGTCAGATGACTTCCAAGTACCATTTTCTCGCACACAATTATATTCCACTTCTTTCCTATCTTCTGCTATTCGAGAATGGAACAATCCCGGTTGACGCACTTAACTCCAGCTCTATTATTACCTTTAAGCAACACCTCAATCGCGACAAAATTCAAATTCCTAAATATTATTGCACGGGAAATAGAAGAGCACAGATACTCCATGCACGCTTACGAATAAATTGTAGTTCTTTGAACGAACACTTATTCAATAAAAGCATCGTCGAATCTCCTCTTTGTAGATGTGGAAGAATTGAAAGTACTAACCATTTTATCTTTGAATGCCCATTATACGATAATTCACGTGCGACCCTATTACAGGAACTGAATCTACTGTGCCCTGTTTCCTTAAATAATGTACTATTTGGCGACTTAAGCTTTCCATACGATGTGAATTCAATTATTTAAGATGGGTTACAATTAAAACAAAATGTTACTAGTTTATATTTATTGGAATAAGCTGGCCATGGCTTCAACAATATCTAGTGTAAAATAAAATGTGTAGTTAATCAAATTGGAACATTTCAAGTAAATCCAATGTTCATAGTCCAAACTAAGTTTAAAAGTGTAAACCCTGGGAACAGATGTTCACAAAGACAAGTCTTTACTGTACAGTGTAAACCCTGGGAACAGATGTTCACAAAGACAAGTCTTAAAATTAAAAACTTCTTGCATAGAAAATAACAAAGTTCTTAGAATATTTTAACTACACTATGCTGTGTCCGCGAAATACCGCGACACAAAGTTCATAGATGATTTTAAAGTTCTTCGCGTTCCGATACCACAACGTCTTGCACCGTCAGTAGTAGAATTTGAAAACTTCGTGTAGGTGTATCCCCAAAGATTGCACCAATGTGGACAACCGCAAACGAGATCCGGATGAAGCCATGACGACGACGACAGACCACTAGGCATCTCATCTCCTCATGCATCGATACATCTTGCACCGTCAATAGTAATGTTTGAAAACTTCTTGTAGCTGTATCCCTAAAGATTGCACCAATGTATACCACCGCAAACGAGATTCGGATGGAGCCATGACCACGACAGACCACTAGGCATCTCATCTCCTCATGCTTTTCTCTGAAATATATACACGAAAAGCCAAAGACACTGGTACCAAATACAATATAAACAACACGGGGCAGGGTGGGTGGGTGGGTTAGTTTGGAGATAACAATTAAATACCGATTTTTAGAACACAAAAACAGATCGATACTGACGAATTGGCGCTCAATGCAAAGAGGTTATGCATTATAATTACACGTTCATAATAACCTCTAATTTCCACCCCCTGAAATAATTAGTATTTGTTCCCTAGTAGAACAAATCCCATTATTTAAGATGGGTTACAAATAAAACAAAATGTTACTAGTTTATATTTATTGGAATAAGCTGGCCATGGCTTCAACAATATATAGTGTAAAATAAAATGTGTAGTTAATCAAATTGGAACATTTCAGGTAAATCCAATGTTCATAGTCCAAACTAAGTTTAAAAGTGTAAACCCTGGGAACAGATGTTCACCAAGACAAGTCTTTACTGTACAGTGTAAACCCTGGGAACAGATGTTCACAAAGACAAGTCTTAAAATTAAAAACTTCTTGCATAGAAAATAACAAAGTTCTTAGAATATTTTAACTACACTATGCTGTGTCCGCGAAATACCGCCACATGCCACTCGGCATGTGTATGCCACATGCCGCATGGCACCGCCAAACATGGGGGAATCGGAACACAGCTTAGATAATAAAAAACCTCCAAAGAGGTATGACAGACGTACTTCAACCAATGAAGCGATTATGTCATGTCATATACAAAATCAACCACAAAATCAACCAAAAAACCTCCAAAGAGATATAACAGACATACTTCAACCAAAGAAGCGATTGTGTCATGCCACACGCCGCATGGCACCGCCAAACATGGGGGAAGCGGAACACAGCTTAGATAATAAAAACCTCCAAAGAGGTATGACAGACGTACTTCAACCAATGAAGCGATTGTGTCATGTCATATACATAAACAAAATCAAAAAACTTTAAAAATCAAAGAAGTATAACAGACATACTTCAACCAATGAAGCGATTGTGCCATGTCATATACAAACAAGAGGCCCAAGAGGGCCTGTGGATGCTCTACTGGCTAACATGGCTCTTATAACATCAATAAAACGAGAGACTGCCATTTACGTTTTTTTTTTAAGTTTTGGGCAAAATACAGCTTTTTAACTAAATCAAGGGCCATAACTAAAGAATCTGGTAAAGTTTGGTAAAGATCAGATGAAAAATGATGGCCCTACCGTATTAACGAGGCAAAATATAGCATTTTTAACTAAATCAAATGCCATAACTTCTCTGTTACTGGTCCGACTGGTCCAACAAAGAGCTATAAAAAAAATTAAACAAAGAGAATTAAAAAAAAAAAAAATATTAAAAAAAAAAAAATATCAAAAAAAAAAAATGTCAAAAAAAAATGTCAAAAAAAATAAAAAATAAAAATCTATGAAAAAAAAAAAATAAAAAAAAAAATAAAAAATAAATAAAAAACATTTAAAAAAAAAAAAAAAAAAAAAATTAAAAAATTAAAAAATAATATAAAAAAAGAAAGTCAGAAAATCTGGTAAAGTTTGGCAAAATGAAGGTCCTATCGTATGACGAGGCAAATATTAGCATTTTTAACAAAATCAAGGGTCATAACTCCGCTGTTACTGGTCCGCTCTGGCTGGTTTTCAAACTTGACCGAGCTTTCATTGACAAAACTGTGACCCCCAGGGCGGGGCCAGATGTGACCCCAGAGTCACCATTTGAACAAAATTGGTAAAGGACCATAAGAGTATAGCAACAGCAAAATATTAAACCTCTGGCTCTTGCAGTTTCAGAGAAGAAGATTTTTTAAGTCTTTCCCTATACATGTCTATGTAAAACATGTGACCCTTGGGGCGGGGCCAAATGTGACCCCAGGGTCACCATTTGAACAAACTTGGTAAACGACCATAAGCTTATAATAAATGTAAAATATCAAACCTCTGGCTCTTGTAGTTTCCGAGAAGAAGATTTTTTAAAAAAAATCCTATATAAGTCTAT
Organism: Cyrtodaria siliqua; assembly: GCA_037043455.1. Lineage (NCBI taxonomy): Eukaryota > Metazoa > Mollusca > Bivalvia > Adapedonta > Hiatellidae > Cyrtodaria > Cyrtodaria siliqua. The sequence goes on from JAWPHD010014369.1 coordinate 49,836, forward strand.
GTAAAACTATGACCTCCGGGGCGGGGGACAAATTTGACCCCACGGTCACCATTTGAACAAACTAAGTAGATGACCATAAGCTGATGCTACATGTAATACATGAGAGCTCTGTGCCTTGTGGTTTCAGAGAAGAAGATTTTTTAAAGTTTTTTCCTACGTCTACATGAACAAGAGGGTCATGATGGCCCTATATCGCTCACCTGAGTTAATTTGAACCAATACAAGAGGGCCAGGGCCAATATGGCCCTAAAGCGATCACCTGAGTACTGGCACATTATCGAACTTCTTCGAAATCTTATGGTCATATACAATCTGTGCAAGTTTGGTTAAGGTTGTTCAAGAAATGTGGGCTCTGTTGTGTGTAACACCATTGATATAGACAGTTTAAGACACTGACAAATTTTGGTAAAGATCATTTATAAAATGAAGGTGCTAGAGAGTTACACCTTGGGCAGAGCCAAATGTGACCCCAGGGCTACATGTAATATATGAGAGCTGTGTGCTTTGTGGTTTCAGAGAAGAAGATTTTTTAAGTTTTTCCCTATACATATCTATGTAAAACTGTGACCCCAGGGGCGGGGACAAATTTGACGCCAGGGTCACCATTTGAACAAACTAAGTAGAGAACCATAAGCTGATGCTACATGTAATACATGAGAGCTCAGTGCCATGTGGTTCCAGAGAAGAAGATTTTTTCAGTTTTTCCCTATACAAGCCTATGTAAAACTGTGACCCCCGGGGCGGGGCCAAATGTGACCCCTGGGTCACCATTTGAACAACTTTGTAGAGGACCATAAGCTTATAGCAAATGCAAAATATTAAACTTCTGGCTCTTGCAGTTTCAGAGAAGAAGATTTTTTAAGTTTTTCCCTATACATGTCTATGTAAAACATGTGACCCTTGGGGCGGGGCCAAATGTAACCACTGGGTCACCATTTGAACAAACTTGGTAAAGGACCATAAGCTTACAGTAAATGCAAAATAGTAAAACTCTGGCTGTTGCAGTTTCCGAGAAGAAGATTTTTAAAAAAAATCCTATATAAGTCTAGGTAAAACTGTGGCCCCCGGGGCGGGGACAAATTTGACCCCAGGGTCACCATTTGAACAAACTAAGTAGAGGACCATAAGCTGATGCTAAATGTAATACATGAGAGCTCCGTGCCATGTGGTTCCAGAGAAGAAGATTTTTTTCAGTTTTTCCCTTTACAAGCCTATGTAAAACTGTGAACCCCGGGGGCGGGGCCAAATGTGACCCCTGGGTCATCATTTGAACAAACTTGGTAGAGGTCCATAAGCTTATAGCAAATGCAAAATATTAAACCTCTGGCTCTTGCAGTTTCAGAGAAGAAGATTTTTTAAGTTTTTCCCTATACATGTCTATGTAAAACATGTGACCCTTGGGGCGGAGCCAAATGTGACCCCAGGGTCACCATTTGAACAAACTTGGTAAAGGACCATAAGCTTATAGTAAATGTAAAATATCAAACCGCTGGCTCTTGCAGTTTCCGAGAAGAAGATTTTTAAAAAAAAATCCTATACAATTCTATGTAAAACTGTGACCCCCGGGGCGGGGACAAATTTTACCCCAGGGTCACCATTTGAACAAACTTAGTAGAGGACCATAAGCTGATGCTACATGTAATACATGAGACCTCTGTGCCTTGTGGTTTCAGAGAAGAAGATTTTTTAAAGTTTTTTCAAACATATCTACATGAAAAACATGCAAAATCTCATCATACAAACTTTGGACCCCCGGGGCATGGCCATTTTTGACCCCGGGGACTTCATTTGAACAAACTTGATAGTCTAGACATTGGCGATCATTTTAAAAGAAAAACTGTTGAAATCTGTCCAGCGGTTCTTGAGAAGAAGATTTTTTAAGGTTTCAACTATATATGGTAATGGCGGCCATCTTGGATGTCGCGCTGACCTAATTTTAACAAATCTAAAAGGCATTCATCTATGGATTATTCATGTGAAGTTTAGTCAAAATTGGCCAAGCAGTTTCTGAGGAGAAGTCGTTTGAAGCAAAAGTTAACGACGACGGACGACGGACGACGGACGAAGAGTGATCCCAATAGCTCACCTTTGAGCCTTCGGCTCAGGTGAGCTAAAAACATGCAAAACCTCAATATACAAACTTTGGACACCTAGGGCACGGCCATTTTTGACCCCGGGGACTTTATTTGAACAAACTTGATAGTCTAGGCGTTGGCGATCATTTTAAAAGAAAAACTGTTGAAATCTGTCCAGCGGTTCTGGAGAAGAAGATTGTTTAAGGTTTCGACCATATATGGTAATGGCAGCCATCTTGGATGTAGCGCTGACCTAATTTTAACAAATCTTAAAAGCATTCATCTATGGATCATCCATTTGAAGTTTGGTCAAAATTAGCCAAGCGGTTGCTGAGGAGAAGTCGTTTGAAGAATTCCCTATACATGTCTATGTAAAACATGTGACCCTTGGGGCGGGGCCAAATGTGACCCGAAGGTCACCATTTGAACAAACTTGGTAAAGGACCATAAGCTTATAGTAAATGCAAAATATCAAACCTCTGGCTGTTGTAGTTTCCGAGAAGAAGATTTTTAAAAAAAAAATCCTATATAAGTCTATGTAAAACTGTGACCTCCGGGGCAGGGACAAATTTGACCCCAGGGTCACCATTTGAACAAACTTAGTAGAGGACCATAAGCTGATGCTACATGTAATACATGAGAGCTCTCGGCCTTGTGGTTTCAGAGAAGAAGATTTTTTAAAGTTGTTTCCTACATGTCTATATGAAAAACATGCAAAACGTCAATATACAAACTTTGGACCCCAGGGGCACGGCCATTTTTGACCCCGGGGACTTTATTTGAATAGTCTTGATAGTCTAGGCGTTGGCGATCATTTTAAAAGAAAAACTGTTGAAATCTGTCCAGCGGTTCTGGAGAAGAAGATTTTTTAAGGTTTCGACCATATATAGTAATGGCAGCCATCTTGGATGTAGCGCTGACCTAATTTTAACAAATCTAAAAAGCATTCATCTAAGGATCATCCATGTGTAGTTTGGTCAAAATTAGCCAAGCGGTTTCTGAGGTGAAGTCGTTTGAAGAAAAGTTAACAGACGACGGACGACGGACAACACACCATCCTATAAGCTCTGCTGGCCCTTGGCCAGTAGAGCTAAAAACTACAAAAAGCACAAACAAAAACCTCCAAAGAGGTATAACAGACATACTGCAACCAATGAAGCGATTGTGTCATGTCATAATAAATAAATTATAAAAGTTACAAAAAGGCTCAACAGTTTGTTGCGATAAAATAGCTACGGAGAGCTAATATAACCCAAATAGGGTAAATATAAAAAATTATCTATACGATTCCAAGCCACAGCCAAGCTTAAAGGTTGAATGTATAATTTCTTCAATTTAACTTATAAAGCACTGAATTCCATGTTGTAAACCATTCACAAACAAGGCTTGCCTTGATAAAATAAGTGTACATCATCCCAATACAGCATTGTCGTAAAACCAACAAACAAATGAAATTGTATATTCAATATTTAACATAAAAAACATTGACTTTTGCTTTGTTAGGATTAATTTAAAATCCCCAAGTTAAAATAATGTTTGGGCATGCCCCACTATTTATCATCCGTAATAGAAATGCAAATTACCAGGCAACAAAGCATCATCTACTTCCTTGTTCCTAAACAATGAAATGCCACTATATATTCATTTGCAAGAAATTAAGCAGTTCAAATTATTCAACACAAAATAAGTTTTATAGGCCTAGTTTGACATTCACAATAGAAAACTTTTTGTCCAGAAATTCTTTGATCAAAAACGGCAGGAGCCCATTTGTATACAGTTCTGTGCGACATATTCACTTTGGCTTTCGTAGTACTAGTCTGGTCTGCAATTAACTTAGTTCATAAACCAGGTCTAAATGTTTGTTCCTGGCTATCATTTATACTAGCAAATTGTAAACGGAGAGCTTAACATGTGATACCAACTACTGTAGGTCTCTATGATACGTCTCGCAACCGCATGCCTGATACCCAGTTATTTGACATAGGAACATTGTTGATTGGCCTTTCGACATCGCACACAAACTGAAGTGCAAGGTATGGCGTAAAATAACCTACAACACAGATATCTAATTATAATTAAAAACAGCATCAGCCACCACTCTGTTCAACAGCCACTGAATGAAAAGATCATTGTACGCAAACAGATTAAATGTGTAAAGCTGACTGCTAGACGAAAACATTTAGGACATTATACTGTTATATCAGCAGCAGACACAGCGCTAAGTAAAACATATCTGTAATAAGCAAAACAAACTGACGTATATCTATCATCAATTTGACAAAAGAACAATAGCATAGACCTGCAATCAACACGCCGCCAGTTGTCAATAATAAAGCACATGCCGTTGTATTATAACCTATTGTCAATATACTTTGAAATAAACACTAGGGCGGAGTTATCTAAGTACTGACGACATGTTAATTACATGCTCATCGACATACTCACACTCTTGGTGTAAAAAAACATAACGGGTAGTATATACCGTTTTCAGCCATTTTCAGACTCCTGGTGTAAAGTTAGTATATTCATTAACCAACATTCATGCAATTGCATACTCCAAGTGTAAAAAGTGACAATTTATACCGGTTTGTTATAACTGCGAGAACAAAAAGCGCACCACTTTACACACACTAAGAATATGGTTCACTTTAATTCATTCCTGTTAGGCACCATGTGTTGGTGCACCTTAAAACCCAATTCAATTCAATTCACTTTAAATCTAGGCCAGTTGCCGACACCCGCTGTAGAAAGTGTATATTTCTCTAAAGTGAATAGAAATAATGTATGTTCTTTGTTTTTGTTATCTGTTGTTGTTGCTGTAGTTTTTAATGAAAATTAAAAGCCATAATAAAGTGTTTAAAAATGAGCCCTGTTCCCTTAGCGTTGTGACATCTGTTCATTTAGCCACAAATTTGCGATCCCAGTTGGCTACTACACTCGCAGTCTGCGTCTTCGCCTTACACATTCTGATCCTGGTTGACTTCCCATGATCAGCATCACACGATTAAACATTTTCCCACAAACTCTTGAGATACCACGAAATCCCGCTGTAAACCGAGTGGCTTTACATAAATCATGGGCTCTTAGACTGTATTTTCGGCAAAACTGTTTACTGAAATAAATTGCTAAAATGAAAAACACCTGACAAATTTATCTAAACAAAAACATATTTGACCCTGTAATTTATCCCTGTGAAGGTAAAGCAAATACAGAAATTAAAGCACAATATAAAAAGCATATTTGCTCACTATGATACTGATTACAACTATAAAATATTTTATAACTCAACAACTCAAAAGGTATGAAATTGATTTGCAACCGTTTAAATGCAGATTTTATGTCCATTGTTCCCAGTAATGCCACGGGACCAATGTTACTTTGTCAAAAGTGCTAGAGTGCCGTTAGAACCATTATCTTCAGATCAACTCTATCTTGCACTTCTTTTGTCCCTCTCCCCCGAGCATACAGACTTTTCGATACCCTTTTTGGCATGAAACCAGTGGCAAATGGTTTAATAATGCTACTCCAGTAAGACAGGATAAGGTTTATATATTTGATAAGGTTTATATATTGTTATATGTATTTTTTTTATTTCTTTTTTATTTATTATTATTATTTTTTTATTTTTTTTTATTTTTAATTTTTAATTATTATTTTTTTCTTCCCCTCTATGCATATCCTTAATACTGTCGTGAGCTTCAATAAATTTACAAATTTAATATGCAATAACAGAACATTATATATTATATATATAATTTTTTTTTTTTTTTTTTTTAGAATAATGTTAGGCTATGTCCCGGAAATCGACATCAACACTTTGACACTATTGCAACAGTCTGACGAGATAGCCTTGCGCTTGCAGTGCCACCCTATATAATGCCATACTTATGTTAGGCTATTCCAGACAATGTCTAAATAAGTTCACAGCCTTGGCAAACGTCTTCTCCTATCCTGCACGACTCCAAATTCCATTCAATAACCAATTCCAGTCAATAACCAGAGTTGGCGTTCCTTTTGCATTCGCCGATTAATGTCAACATCGTAGCACAATAAGGCCGTTGCGAACATAAGCGGGGTATACCGACATGTAACAAGCATTCGACACTAATATTTGATGCGTATTATCAACCAGTAGCTTGGAGATAACAATTAAATACCGATTTTTTAAAATTTAAGAACACAAAAACAGATCGATACTGACGAATTGGCGCTCACTGCAAAGAGGTTATGCATTAGAATTACACGTTCATAATAACCTCTAATTTCCACCCCCTGAAATAATTAGTATTTGTTCCCTAGTAGAACAAATCCCAATATATTTAAATCGGACCAGAAAAACATATCGACTAGTAAACGGTTTTAGGTTATATAGGGAGCGCAGGCAAGACGAACTTGTATCATTGGTGTGCTCCTAAACGCCCAAACCCTAGCGGCTATGTCTTCTGTGCGAATCCCGTTCCTTTTTTTTTAGGTTTGTCCTTGCTACCTTTCTCTACTTTTCTTAATTCATACCCATATTATTTTAGTTATCCTTCGTTTCAACATTCGAATGTAAATCGATTAATTTCTTATTCCTTAAATTGTTACTATTTTGTTTTCTCTCCTTTTAGTATTAGCATTAGTTCTATCGATTGATACAAGCATATTTATATTTCAAATTTACCGCTATCTTATCCTTACCATATTCAACCAGTGGATAAGAACTCCATAAGATTTTATCTTTCGTACTGATCCTTTTGTTTTTGTGTACAAATATTGTATATTGTTGTAGCTATTTGGAAATAAAATATGTTTAAACCAAACGGTAGTACCATACCTGACGAAAGTATTATCTAATAGAAAAATAAGTGATTCACAAACTTCATGGCAAGTCCACATCGTGTAATTGTCCAAACTGCTGTAAGTAAAAAAACGCTTTAATATTGTTAAAGGCCAAAAATGTAGTATTTACCCAAGCAAAAGTTTTTTAAATGAGAGCAATAAGCTTGTCTTTGATAAGGTTGTGTGGTAAAGTTGTATATAATGTAGAAAAATCATAAGTACTTATAGATGAAGCTTGACGTTTATTGCAAATTTTATCAAGAACGTCGCCTGAATTTTTAATAGATCAAGATAAATCAATCCCAGAGTTTTCATAAGCTTTAGCACAATCTTGTTTAACGTGATCTTTAACTGCAGTAAGACAAGAAAAAAAACATGTGATCCCTGGAAAGGGGCCAAATCCGACATCAGGGACTTCAAAGTTTGAACAAACTTGGTTCTGAATCATAAGTTTATGGTAAATGCAAAATATTAAACCTGTGACTGTTGCAGTTTCAGAGAAGATTTTTCACCTAAGGATCATCCATGTGAAGTTTGGTCAAAATTGACCTAGTGGTTTCTGAGACGAAGATTGTTTTTAAAGATTTTCCCTATCGTTATAGTATACGCAAAATATTCAACCTCTGGCTCTTGTAGTTTCAGAGAAGAGGATGTTTTAAGTTTTTATCTATATAAGTCTATGTTAAAAATGTGACCCCTGTGGCGCAACCAAAAGTGTCCCCCTGGGTTACCATTGGAACAAACTTGGTAGCGGACCATCAGTTTACAGCTAATGCAAAATATTAAACCTCGGGCTCTTGTAGTTTCAGCGAAGAAGATTTTTTGTTTTTCCCTATATGTCTATGTAAAACCTCTTGGGCGGGCCAAATGTGACCCCATGTCACAATTTAAACAAACTTGCTGGAGGACCATGACTTAAAGTAAATGCAAAATAATAAACCTCTGGCTCTTGTAGTTTCAGAGAAGATTTTTTCGTTTTCCCCATATAAGTATATGTAAAAATGTGAACGCTGGGTACCAAATGTGACCCCAGTGTCACCATTTGAACTCGCTTGGTAGAGTATAGCCATGATTTATAAGTTGTATGGTTTATGTAATCCTTCAACGAATATGTCGGTCGCTTGACTAATTTGTGGGTGACTGACTTTCATGTATGATACACAAACGTGACTTGTACTTTTAGGCATACAAGCCATTGCACGAGATCTTGTGTCAGGAGAAAGTTTACAAGTGTTTACTCAGCCAGTTACAAAAATGACCGGTTCAATGTGTGAAGTACATGCTTGACTCTTGTTCGGCATTGTGCCGTGTCACGACAAAGTAATTATACATGTGGCAATAAATGACCAATCATCAAAGCTTGAAGATCGTGACACTGAAATTGTTTAAGCACCGCTCCAGGGATCAGGTTAATTGTCATGTTTACTCCAACAAGCTGAGATGTGTCATGTACATGCACCTGGTGAAAAGCCCCGTGGAGACATTTGTCGAAGTACTAATAGAGAAATGATGTTAATTGTCATGTTAACTCCAAAAAGCTGAGATATATCAGGAAGTGACCTGTACATGTAACGGGTGACTAACAGCCTCGTGCAGACACTTGGCGAAGTACTAGTAGAAGAACGAGGTTAATTCTCATGTTTTACTTTAAAAATCTTAGATGTGTCAAGTACGAGAAGAAGTGACATGTGCATGCACTGGTCAACGCTCACGTGCTGGGACATCAAAATGCTATATATAATGATCAAATCAGATGATTCGGGAGACCTCGATTGCACACTGTTTAAGACAGCAGATTGATTCGATCTTGCTTATTTCACTAAAGCTGTCTAAGTTATAATTTGTGTGTAGTAATTAGTAGATGTAAATAAATATAAATATACTTAGAGACACAGGACTTAGTCGTTGTTATAGTAAATAGAACTTCTGGTGCCCAGTTACCAAGGATTCAACCCAGGCAACCGCGGAACACAACGCAAAAAACAACGGAACACAACGCGAAGAAAAGCAAACTGACAAAACGGTGAGTGATATTTTATACGCATTTTCTGTACGATCACAATAGAGAGTATCAGTTTAGACCTAACTTTAAAATTAAGAAGAGGTCAATGACCTTGAAGCTCTACCGATAGGGTTTTGATAGCTAGATCAGCATTCCTGTGAAGTTTCATGAAAATCCGTCAAGTAGTTTCAAAGGAGTAGTCGCTACAAGTTTTCATTATATAACTCTGTGTAAACAAAGATGGCCGCCAGCGGCCATGTTTAACGTCAAATCAAAATATATTTTGACAAGGATCAACATCATGTCATACTGATCATTTTAGAGAAAGTCCAATATCAATATCACTTATAGTTTTCAAGAAGTACTCTCTACAAACTTGTTTTTTGAAAATCTATTTTTAGCTGTGGCGGCCATCTTGAATTTCCGGCCGACCTGCTAAGATCAATTAGACATCAAGAGCAACATTCCTGTGAAGTTTCACGGAAATCCATCGAGTAGTTTCAGAGGAGTAGTCGTTACAAGTGTTTACTAAATAACTCTATGTAAACAAAGATGGCCGCTGGCAGCCATGTTTAACGTCGAATCAAAACGAGTTTCGACAAGGACCAACATCATGTCATGCTGATCATTTTAGAAAAAGTCCCATATCAATATCACTTAGAGTTTTCAAGAAGTAGTCGCTACAAATTTGTTTTTTAAAAATCTATTTTTAGATTTGGCGGCCATCTTGGTTTCACATCAAGACTTCATGGGCAACATTTCTGTAAAGTTTCATGAAAATCCATTCAGTAGTTTTCCGAGCAGTAGTCGCTACAATAAACAAGTTTACGGACGGACAGACAGACGGACAGACGGACGACGGACACCGCACCACGGCATAAGCTCTGCTGATCTCTGATCAGTAGAGCTAAAAATGGCTGAATCAGAATTAGGGCAAGTTTCTAATGATATGGCTCATCAGATTGTAAGTTTAAATGAAAATATGGAAGTACACAACATGACCATGGAAACACTTGAAGAGCCCGGACGAATGCACTTGACACACAAGGCATTCATTATAGTATAAAAGTATTCGATGGTTCAGCGCCAAGCGAATATAAAGAATGGTTAAAAGCTATAGATAAGTAGAGTTACCTACAGATCAAGTGCAGAAACAGTTGTTAGCCATCCAGACAAGTAAAGGACCTGTAGGTGACTACATAAAACGGTTCCTAGACAGACATGCAGGCACATGGGACGAGTTAAGAACTGAACTGTCAGCTAGTTTCTCAGATGTGACAGATACGTCGCATGCTTTTTCTCTGTTAAGCAGGTAAAACAAAATCGCAAAAAGGCCCAGGTCATGCTACAGTGCAAACTTTTTAAGACTTTTTTATTGACGGACTGGTCGACGACTCTATTAGATTCAAAGTTATGAGAGATAGACCTAGACGTTTTGAGCGCGCAATAAGAGTAGCATTGATGAACAAAACTTGAGGAAACGATTCCCATTAAGGACCATTGACAAACCCAAGTTTGCACATAGACTTGACCGATGAGATGGTCAAAAACCCATGCAAGTGGACCATTTAAGATCACGCCGCGCTTGTTTCAAGTGCGGTTCAAAGAACCATATTTCGAAATATTGCAATGCGCCTGATCAAACTAATAGACTCGAGACATAATTGTAGGTCATTTAGACTTGAATGAAAGAAAAAAGACGTCGACGGCTGGAATTTTAAATTCATGCATTATAAAAACAGGAAAAGCTAACTTTAGAATTCTGATCGACACGGGCGCTTACTTACAAGGTGTAGATGGTAATTTCTTAAAGATGTTAGGCCGAGTAAACTTAAAATTTGAAATGAGATCTAAAAAATATGAACACTCATTCTATGCAGTGTCCAACATGAATAGAAACATGAGTTTAGGACATGATTTTATGCAGGATTTCGGTGTGAGGTTTTATTATGATTTAGGTTGTATGCGTATTGGTAAAACAATGATACCTTTTTGTACCAGATATTCACATAGCGTCTTTAGTTAGGTTATACAAAAAGGTAGTAGTTAAACCATATTCAATGGTAATGTGTAAAGTAAGAGAACAGTTCAAAGGCGGAATCATGATAGTCTCAGATAGTGAAACGGGGTTTATGGTAGATAGACCTGACTTACAGATAATTGAATCGGTTACAGAAGTAAAAGAAAGTAAGACTGTACCTTTAATGATAGTAAACCACAGCGGGCACAGCTACTGATTACAACGTGGAGTTGGAATTGCTCGTTTAGTGAATGTTTGTCAGATAGATGTAGTGAACTGCCACAGGCAACAACATGCAGGCAGTCATTACGGAAATAGTTCAGGTAGTAGAAATAAGAGTTATGAGGAAGTAGCTACTCAAATAAATGCACCTCCCGAACACAAACGGAGAATAGGGGATCTCGTTTATAGAAATTTAGATAAATTAGCATTCTCAGAGAAACAGATATTCTGCAAATGCGAATAGGAACTGGAGATAGCCCTCCTGTTAGCTGAGACCATTGAATGATAAATCTGTAGTCGAGGCGGCAGGAAATCAGTTGTTGAAAGCAGGAATAATCAGTAGGTCTAGAAGTCCTTATTCTGCGCCAATCATCCTAGTACCCAAGGCGGATAATACTAAGAGGTTAGTCATTGATTTTAGACTCATTAAAGCTGTACAGTCCCTATTTTAACTGGTAATAACTCATGAATATGAATGAGTCACGTGTGAAGTAGTTTCAAATCGACAAACACCACAAAAGTCGGTATATAAGGAGAAATCGATACGTAAAACTTCACATTTTTATTTAGCCTCCGTACAGGTAACATCGATAAATATACGGCTCCAGACTATATGTGATAAAAAAAATAGTTGCCCGGAACGGGATTTGAACCACAGCCTTGCACTTGTAAGATTTGAAAGATGTACGCTGAACCTCTAGACCACTGCTATTTATTGGTATTTTGTAGCATTTTTATCACTAAATAGGTATTACGTAATAACAAGAGCGCGCTTACAAACTCATAAAGGGCTAAATAACAAGTCGAGATATGGTTGAAT
>JAWPHD010014370.1:0-61779 GCA_037043455.1 Cyrtodaria siliqua
AACGGTTATGTAGTGTAATTGTGCCGTTATTTGGCGGTTTAGTGCCTTTTTAGAGCCTTTAAAGGTGAAACACGCATTTGATTTTTGCTTTGAGTTGTGTATGAATTAAAATTTAAACGTCATGTTGTCATTCATATCTAGGCCTAAATTAAAAATAAATAACTTACATTCGCTTCACAAATGACACATATGCTGCCAAAAAATCCACAGAAAAGTGGGGACCATGTATCTTCTAAGAAAAAATTTGTCTCATGAATGAATGCTCCCTTCAAGGTCATAAACACTGAGATGCCAAAATACTGAATTCATACTCTCATTTTCATATAAGCAAAAACAATTCAAAATTCACAATTTTAACATGACAATGCTTCAAAAATGTAACAAATAGATCAACAATGTGATATAAATAAAAGTGAAAATGAAAATGCATTTGTTTACAAAAAGAAATGACAAATATTTACTGACGTCCATTATGCTACCCCAGGCGGACACTTCCTGGGATGCAATGGATGTGCTACACATAAAGGGACTAGATACTATCTGATGTGCTGCAAGAAAACAAATAAAGTATGGTTTCATATTGTTGGTTAATTGAAACACATCGATGGAATACGCCCATATCGATGTTTAAATTAGCCAACTGAATGAGACCATACTTATGGTGGCATACTTCTGCCAGCCAGTTAGCCACTTAGCTACACAATTAAGTCGACTTAATTCACTTCGAGACTTTATTCACGACAAACCAACACATATTTGCAAAACCTGGATACGTATGCAGAAAAAGGACGACGTCAATAAGTTAGTATGGTGAAATGTATATTTTAACTAGTTATAACTTATAAAATACGTGATGGATGGCTCATTACGGTGATTTCCAAATCAATGATATACTTTATAAACCAACTTTCTAAAAAGATTTGAAACGGCAATTCTTAAAATACTTGATTTTTCAAAACTACAAATCATTAATTTTTCCTTACTATTTTCTAAAAAAATAAAGTTGTTCCGTCAGTGAAAAACAACAGTGAAATATAACCTGATATATGGCTCACAAGTAAAAACATAAACGAGTAATATATAAGGTTTACTTTAATCAATAGAGTAAGAGTATTGTTTGGTGCACTAGTAGCTATGTTGGCGAGAATTTGAGAGATTCTATGAAAAACGTATTTACTATTTAGTTAATTACATGTCAGTTTCTTATTTTTAACTTATGAGAAACGGCAAGTGACGTCAAATGTGTGACTGGTGCATTGACGACGCCAGCACGCAAAACGCGCCTGCTAAACGCACTCTGGAATAGCTGTCTGTGCCGTGAGTGCTATTCAATGGAAATATCGCATGACACATTCCAAAACGGCCTTCTCGCATATCAATCATCAAAGAATATCATTGATGCCTAGGAAACGAAAAAAGTCAGAGATTCAGTACCAATTACCGTAAGAGTACCAGATACCGCGGGAGTACCAAAAGGCTTAGTTCTAGGTCAGATCTTATTCCTCAAATATAAGGATAACATATAGTCAAGCGTGACACTGCAGATGATACCACAGTGTACCTGGCTGTCTTTAATTTCCAAGATGCTCAATGTCTTTAGCGGCACCTTGACAAACACTAGCTATCTGAAGAACAATGGGATATGGCGTTTAATCCATGTAAGTGTACAGCCATTCATTTAACTCGATCTAAAACTCTAATCTCATCAACTTACACATGACATGGTCACACATTGGAAACAATAAGCAGTGCCAAATACCTGGGTGGCAACATACGCAGTCATCTTACATGGAACGATCTTATCAAATAGGCCAGTACTTTAAGCAACAGAACTCTGGGCGTCTTTAAGCGCAATATCAGAAGTAAAAACACAGCTATCAGATCAACTGCATCTGGAGTCCTCATGCTCAACACAGTATAAACAAACAGTGAAGATTTGACGAAAGGCTAGTGGATTTGACAGCCTATATAGCCTCGTAGGAGGCTAGATGCATGTAGGCATTTGGATTGCAACTTGTCATTGGCTTCAGAAAGTCTTCCTAAAATAGTGTCAGTTCCGGATGTCAAGCATATTGTGACACTAGATTCATATGAGAAATCATTTTGCAACCACCCGGCAGCTCTTCGTCAAATTCATCTCCAGTTTGTCTATATTGTGTCGAGTATGACTAGACTGGGGAAGAACACCCGGAATAGTGTTTTGTACGCAGTTGATCTTATGGCTGTGTTATTGCGCTTCTAACAAGCCTACAGAGTTATGTTGCTTGAAGTATTGACATTTTGGACATGATTTTTTTCCGGGTAAGATCAATACGTATGTTGACAGCCATGTATTTAGTACTTCTAACTGTTTCCAGTATATGACCATGCAGTGTGTAAGTCGATGGGACTTAAGTTTTGATCTTGTTACATGGATGGCTGTGCACATACCTGGATTAAAACTCTATATCCCATTCTTTATACAGATAGGGAGAGTTTTTTAAGGTTTCACTGCAGAAATTTTGCATCTTGGAAACTAGACAGCCATGTACACTGCGGTATCATCTGCACAGTCTTACATTTGATGTGTCGTTATCTGATATGTCATTAAATCAATATATATGAGGAATGAGATAGGACCTATAACTGGGCCTTGTGGTACTCCTGCGGTAACTAATACTCTGTCGGAATCGTTGTTGTCAATGACTACCTATTGCAGAATTTCGACACGTCCATATACCCGAAGTCACCTTGTACTGGTAAACAGGAAATTACAAAGAAAGACAAGCCTGAAAAAGATGTGAATGGTCTGAAGCTTTAAGGTATTGTTATGAATCACCGACTTTTAGAATTCCATTTATATATGTCGGAAAAATTATACCAGAGTAGATCCCTAAACAATCCCTCAGGAAAAATACATCTCCTTTCGTTATCTACGCATCAGTGATTTGATTTTATAATTGAGATGCCAGAAGCCGTTTTGGAATGTCGCATTATTGTATCGCAAACGTTATCATTGGGTATCACTTCGAAAGGTGTGCAGATTTTCTTCGACCACGGCAGATAAAGGGTTGCATTACGTGCCTTTATGGATCGCTGTTTAAATGAAGTTGCTTAGAGACTGTGAACAGGTGTCGTAATTTGTGTTGCAATTGTATCTATGTGTTGGGTGGGTTTAAATTCCCAAATACGGAACGAGATTACACGAGAGCGGTGATGTAAATACTAAAAATGTCTGAAATTATAGAGTGTGTTTAACATACTCGATCAGCGTGATGTGAATTTCTTAAACCCCGTCCTACGCACACACCTGACAATTTCCGGTTAACAGTGTGTGTGTGTGTGTGTGTGTGCGTGCGTGCGTGCGTGCGTGTGTGCGTGTGTGTGTCAGTTGTGGCCGGGTTTAAGTTTCCAAACACGGAACGACACAGGGCGAGATATTTTAAAACGTCAAGAAAAATCTAAATCGGCTGAAACATGAATAGCCTTACAACAAATACCTTGGTCGATGAGATAAGCTTTTCTTTTATGAGTTTTAAGCATTTAAGATTTGTTCTATTGAAATACGGCGGTTGTTTATTATGCCATTGCGTGCTCTCTTCGAAACCATCGCCGGAAAAGTGTGCATGGTGGTCGTACTTTGGTCCTACCTATCATTCAAAACTAAGAATTGATGGATCTAAGGTAGGTACATACTACAATTAGATCCATGTTTTTTACGTCTAGCCTTTATTTATATTTAATGGGTCGTTCAATTTAGCACAAATGCAGGGAAAATACGATTTTACAAGTGACATGTCAAATGTCGAATTGTTGGGTGAATGATTAGATCTCTTAAAAGGAAAATAAATACTATGATACGGGCACGCATAATGACGTCTTAATATTTTAAATATGAAAATGTAAATTCAATGAAGATTAAAATTAAAACTGTATTGTTAGTTTAAAACATTCCACTCTATCCTTTAACTTGAAATGACACAGCTATGTTATCACATCGATATGAAAAGGTAAATTCAATGAAGATTTAAATTAAAACTGTATTGTTAGTTTAAAACATTCCTCTCTATCCTTTAACTTGAAATGACACAGCTGTTATCACATCGAAATGCACAGTAATAAGGAAGTCGACATTGTTTGTCATATTGTTGCATTGATCTCAGGGTTTTCACGCCCAGTTAGCAAACTTCTCTTTAAAATCTTACCCACAGAATATCGTATATGTTATGTAATGTCAAACAAGTGGAATCTAAACAATTTATGAACATGATGATTCAGTCAAAACAACATTAGCATTGTTTGTCAACGAATCTACTGGGGTAGTAGAGGGAAGACTGCGGATTACATACCATGCACAATCTGATAACTGTACCGTTTAGCTCAAAGGGGGATGGTGTTCAAATGGTTTCGTATAGAGTCCTTAACCCCCAAATATCGAAAACCCATGTTACTAAGTATACATATGGACAAGGGGTCCGGTTCCCAAAATGCCATTCTGTGCAGAGAACATGTGTAACTGGCCAGAAAATAAAGGATTAACATGATAATCTATTCACATAGGGCTTTATTTCAAGCAATAACACATGTGTATCTAAAAATCATATTCATTTGTTCATAACATGTACCATCTTTTTACACCAGTCCACCGAAATGACTAATTTACAAAAAATATCTAAGTAGGAGATCGCGTAACACCACCCCACCTCACTAAAACGAGCTTCCCGCTAACGATGCAGTCAAAACTCAACAGCCGATTTAAGACAAACATTAAATGTTTCACAAACCGTTGTTCTTCGACTGTGAATGTTCAAATGGTCTTAAGTGATATGTTTTTTCCTATGTTCACAAATATAAATCCAAGGACGCTGCCATCTTGTTTTTGGGGTTAGGTATAAAACGCGGACTAACACGCGCGGACTAGGGGACTGTGAACTAGCGGACTGCGGACTAGTATGGTATAAAATGTACCGTCCGAAATATATTTGTCCCATCAATGTAATACTACATGGTCCGCAAAATACCAGTCCGCATTTTATATCATACTGGTCCGCAGTCCGCTAGTTCGCAGTCCCCTAGTCCGCGCGTGTTAGTCCGCGTTTTATACCTAACCCCAAAAACAAGATGGCAGCGTCCTTGGATTTATATTTGAAAAATCTGGACAAAAGTAGTCTTACCAGAGCCGAGGAGGAGATCATTGTAGAATACATGAAATTGATGGTAGAAACTGTTGATATGTTCATCCGGTTTGAAGAAAAGTCAAGAAGATCACAGACAAGGACGGGCGAAATAATCCGTTAGAAAACAACTGTGTTACATGTCATTAAGTGAAGTGACACTCTTATTGTAGAACAACAAGAGCAGAACTGTTCTGTGAAGTTGTAGTTGTTGTGTGGGTTCTATATGTGGAGCTAATGTTTTCAGATATAGTCGATGATATAGTTTGTGTCTTACATTTTTAAAAATGAAAAATTGTCGATAATATACCGAAGTATGTTGATAAAACTATGTATACTAGTACTTAAGTATAAAATCTCATGCATAACTTATTTACTGTTGGGAGTGCAAAATAACAGCAACGAATACAGATCAATCAACAGCTGGTTACTTGCTTGGGATATCATATTTGACTCTCTTCTGGAAAATACCACACGTGGTATAAACCTTTTCCTTAATGTGACAATAATAGTCTGGTACCGATAATAGTCACAAACTACGTAGATCTTTCTCAAAATTCTACCTCCGCAACGAAAACCTTCTGGAGAAGTACAACACCAACATTAAAACACTTCTACGACTAAAAATACCACAACCCTTATTTTATGGAAATGTGGTCTATAAACTTCAAAAGTTAAAGGGATCAGGCGAGTTTCCTGACCACTTTACAAAATTAATCAGGAAGTTCGTCAGAAAAGGATACGACCCTTTAGTATTACAACGCACTGCATGTTTAGTGATTGACCCCTCTACAGTCAGTCACTACGTTTCACTTTTCCCTTTTGCGATGACTGGCCAACCTCTTGGAACACTATGATTGCACCTACTAAAACCCCGACCAAGGGAGGTAGGTGCATGAGCTTTCGTCCCTCAGGTTTTCTGGTCGTACCCTAGATTGGTTTTCTTGCTGTGATTCTGGATACATCCTGAAATGTTACTTATTTTGTATTTTATAAAGCTTTACATCAACATCTTAGTGTTTCTTTTGTTAGTTTCTCCGGATGAGGACTTTATTGTTAGAGAATACCTTTTGATGGGATGTAGTTTTGTATAAACTGTCTTGTCTATTTTTAGGCGCTGAAGACAGGATAATAGCGAGGATTGTGTACACATAAAATCGATTCAATTGAGCTGACTTGTAGGCCTTATTGCCTACTGACCGTTCCAATTCGATAACCCTGTCTTCACCACCCTTTCTGTTGTATTTTGTCTTTTTCATTGTATAATTAATTAAATATTGCTACTTGTTTGTAGTAATAACTTGTTTGTTTGGACGCTGTGGTTTCTATAGGTCCCTATATCACATTTGTGCTTCATTGATTGACGTCACTTGCTGTTTCTCACAAGTTAAACATAAGAAATGAACATGTAATTAACTTGAAAATACGTTGCTTTTTAATTTCTCAAAGTCTCGCCAAAATTGCCCCATTACTTGTCGTTTTTCCCCATGTTTTGGTTCTGAAGATCATACCTTAGCTAAGAAATCAGAAGCAGGCCGGGTGACCGAGACAAATCCGTGTAGCATAGAGTAAAGAAGAAATCAGAAGCATACCGGATGACCGAGGCTAGTGTAAACGAAACTATTCCGTTGTAAAGTTTATTTAATTAAAACATTACGTTAACTCGATTTGTTTTAACTTGTTTTAGATTTTAAATCGACATCTTTATATAGCATAATCGACAAAATGTACATAGTTTGAAATAAATATATCATAAACATATCTCGTGTATATCTATGGAAGCTTTAATGTACCCCCAAGATGATGTGATGTTTATGACCATAAATATAACGACATGTCACGATATATAATCCTATGTTGACATAGTCTATGATGATATTACAATATATCTAGCCATGACGACTTCATCAAAAGCGACATAAGTTGAATATATTGTTTGCACAACATCCACACAGCGACTTGATGACCTAAAATGTCGCATGACGACTTCAATTATTTTGAGATCAGGTTAAGTTGACTAAAATATTGCGTCACCCATTTTTATCCGGACAAGATATCGTACATATGCCGACATACGCACTAATGTTGCAATAAAAGATGCAAGCACAGCCATAGTTGGATTCACGGCCGATCTACAAGGATGTCGATTTTGAAAAGCAGGTAAAAAGTCTCTTTTTCCTAAAATTTTAGATGTTTTCTGTATCTTTTCAGGTATGCTGACAGTATATATATGTTTTAACTATTCTAAACTGAAGTAACACCACTGTTGTGTTTTTTCCATGTGTATGCCCCCATCACCAAATGGCTGGCAGTACCGCGCATTACGTAATATATAGAGTATGTATGGTGGCATACTTCTGCCAGTCAGTTAGCCACTTAGCTACATAATTAAGTCGACTTAATGGACTTCAGCTGTCGACATCACGTAGATTATGTCGCCATAACTTCTCAGGATGTTGACATAAACAAGCGATAAAGGCCACTTTTTTGTATAATCATGTCGGCTAACTTGCCTAAAGTAATAGAAGTTTCAAGTTTCAAGTTTATTCAGCAATCGGCAAATGTTGCCTTTGGCCATTTACAAAGTTTTACAAAGAAATATGGCAAAGACAACACATATTGTAATAAACATATATAACATAATTACACATTAAACAATACATTACATGTATATTATTCTTGCGAAACAATCATATTTTCAAGGGTATTTTTTCTTATTACAAGAGCTTCCTGGATCAATTTTGAAATTTTTAACAACATTTTTCCATTTTTAGACGACATGATATATGTAAATTTATTGAGTGTAGGCCAAGCTATGCGGCCTAAGTATTTAGTACTAATATCGTTGTATTTAGTACAACACAGCAAGAAATGATATTCTGACTCAGTAACATTCTGATTACAAAGTTTACATAATCTATTAGCACGATCAATACCATTATATCGCCCGGTCTCAATTTCAAGAGAATGTGAACTTAATCTTAAACACGTAAAATGTTTTCGTAGAGAATCACTTTTAAGTTTGTCAATATAATCTTCATAGCAAATGTGTTTTTAAATTTTACATAATAATCAAGTTTAGGCGAATTATGTATACTATGTATACTCATACTCCATTCTTGAACAAACTGGTCTCGCAATCGCCTTTTAAGTAAAGGTAAATAATTGGTATTGATCCTAAAATCGTTTGCTAAATTGGAATAACCAAGATTGTCAATAATAGTTCTAATACGATTAGCCCAACAGCTTCCGTATATGCTATTACAATAGATATAATAGATAGAGTCTGGTCTCAGCGAGTTGGCTTATTTAAACACCGAGATGCTATGCCCATCTCGGTGTTTAAATAACCAACGAGCTGAGACAGACAAATCTTTTTTGTAGCATCAACTGTGACGTCAGAGTGACCGTACTCTAACTTCCTATATATGGTAGTTGTAGTACGGTTTAGCCACGCCCCTTAGTTACCCTAAATTAAACGATTTAATGTTGTGCATTCATCAAAGGAAATGTCACCGACCATGCTATAAAGCCTGTTATGGCGACATAATCTACATGATGTCGACATCAGAAGTTCATTAAGTCGACTTAATTGTGTAGCTAATTGGCTACCTGACTGGCAGACGTATGCCATCATACATACTCTATATATTACTTGTAGTAAACCATTCATTCTGACATGATGTTATTTTCAATTAAACGATATACAGCTGTGCTATTACAAAGAGAATTTTCAGTGACCATGCTACAATAATTGTTAATTTCAATTCAGTTTAAACATCATACAATGTTCATCGCCTATTACAATGAGGCGGTTACATTACATTACATTGAGAATAGCTTATATAATACTATCATGGAGAAAAGCTACAAAAGAGCACTTACGCCTACTATATTTAAGATGAATGGCCACCCTTTTTGTAGTATAATCAATTAACAAGTTTAACTCTTAAAACTTTCGTAAAAACATTCAAGTAACCGGCTTGTTCCGCGTTACTGCATCGTTTAACCACCTGCTCGGCAATACTTGATGCATTTTCAATGTCACCAGCCAGCCGTTCAATGAAATACTCGTACTGAATTGTATCTATAAAAAATGAAATGACCCAGCGTGTGTGTGTAGTGGAGATCACACCAAGATGATGAAAAATAATACTTTCGTTCACCTTATTAGCACAGTCAAAACCAAGCAAAGCGAGTAAGATCAGTGACTTTACCATCTTACCTACAATGATATCAACACTTCAAATTATTGACACATCTGAAGTAGTATCTTAACTGGAGTGTTTATAAACACTAATTTATTTACTATTTACAAAACAAGATCCCGTGTCCTTAATATTTGCATAAGGATTATACTCGTCCATCGTATATAGGGATCAATGACCTACACTATTTACTTAATTACATTAACACTATGAGGGCGGTTAAGAGACTCTTAACCTTATGTCGTTTCTTGGTGTTTACTTGTGAGGTCAATTTATCCTTTTTGATATGCATGGCCCCCACAGACATATTTTCGTCGCTCTCACCATGCTCACTACATGAGCGTATTTCGTGTTTAAATAACGACTCGCCGTCGGAAGAATCACTATCGGATTCAGCCGATGCAGGCAGTGACCCAGAAAATGATGTTTCATCCTCATTTTCAGACTTAATCTGCCTCTGATTCTTAACTCTTAACCTGTTACGCAGTTCCATTAATAGTATATCATCTTCTGCGGATGATGATTCGCGTTCATAACGATACTTGTCTGTAATTTTCATTACTGTTGCCTCTACCTCTGATTCAGACGAACTGCTATAAGAATCTGGCACTGCCAGCGTAGCCTTACGAAAATGATCGCCCGTTTTATTGTTGGGAATTTCCCATTCATCTACCTGAGCTTATTTAATTTGGTCTGCATGCACCTTAGTACTAGTTCCATTTAACTGATTCTTAATAATAAAGGACACTGGTAATCGCTGTTCGATTATGCGGTAATATGATCTCCAATTTCCTTGCAGTTTACTCTTCTTAAGAGAATTACGATAATAAACTGGATCCCCAACCTTGAGTGTAACCTCTTTACTGTTTTTGTTTGCATATTTAGCTTGTCTCCGCTTAGCTTTCTTTATGTATTTGTGTACTTGTGTGAATGACCTATGTTGAGTTTCAAGAGCTATTTTATGCTGATCTTCCCCTTGATACTTTCTACGGGGTCTTAATAGGTTGTCAAGTGGCAAGACCGGATCTCTATTGTAGAGTAAATAGAAGGGAGACGATTGTGTGCTTTCACTTGCATTAAACCTAATAGCTGCCAATACTTGATTAAGGTATACATCCCAAGTCCTCAAATCAGTTTCTAATTTCTTTGACATAACGTCATGTAGTGTACGGTGGAAACGTTCCACTTTTGCATTTGACTGAGGGTGGTAGAATGAGGTAGTGACATGACTTATATTTAATTCAGCTAGTGTCTCCTGTATTGCTTTGTTTATATTCTCGGTTCCGTTATCTGAGATCACCTGAAGGCAACATGAGTGTCTAGGGATTTTTTCATCAATGAACAGAGTTAATTATTTGGAATAACATAACACTCTGGCCAACCAGAATAAATATCTACAAAGCTTACTATGTATTTATTCCCCGACATTGTTTCTGGGTAAGGTCCCGACAAATCTAAACCATTTTTTGCGAATGGGTATGGAGGAATATCTGTTTCTTGCAATGGTGCTTTGTTTTTCTTAGCACTACGCGTCTGACATGTAACACACGCAGATATGTACTCAAACAATTCCTTATAAAGGTTTGGCCAGTAATAAGAACGTTTTATTGAGTCAAGTGTTTTTCCACACCCCATATGACCATTCAGGTCATGATACTGTTTAATTACATTCCCTCTCAACTGGATCGGTATGTATAATCTCAACACCGGATCTGAATCAACGTCCGGATATGCCAAAAGTGGTACCACTGTTGAACTTTCTTTCAAAAACTCAAAGGCCTTTTGACATTGTCATTCCATTTGAACTTTGCATACTTTTTTGTGAGTGCCACTATGAGTTCTGCAATTTGAGAGGATATCTTCAAGGATAATGAATTTATTCTGTATAGCTTTGACTGCCTTCCCACCTACTAACTGACCTATAATTAACATAATTACTCTGGTAATGTAGGTTTCTGCATGCTTGCATGTTCTGCCACATCTATCTGGCAACTGGCGAATTCCCTGGGATTGAATTGATTGGAATTTAATGTGTTAACCTGTTTGACTTCAACGTCCCTGTCAATATCAACGCTATGTTGAGAATCTGGAGAGGAATGACTATTGTCTATAGCGCTAATTTTAAAGGCAGCATCACTAATGTCTGGCTCCACCTCATCCTGATTTTCTAAGGGCATACTACTCACTTGGGTACGACTTAAAAGGTCTGCACAGGTATTCTCAGTACCACAGATATAATCTATCGTCATATTGTAACCAGAGATCCCTAGAGACCACATTTGTAACTTTTTGTTTTTCATGGGAGACTCCAGAAGGTATTTTAGAGGTTTATGATCAGTTCTGATTAGGCACTCCGCATTATGTAAGTAGTGATCTAACTTCTGAAGAGCATAATGTATCGCATAAGCTTCCTTTACCACTGTTGACCAACGACATTGACTACTACTGAGTTTATGTGACAAATAATATATTGGTTTCTCATTTTTGATACCAGGTACTACATCTCTGTCAAAGAACTCTTGAACAAGACAAGCCGCTAAGAAAAAACTTTGAATTGCCTAGCAAGGCCAAAATATTGTCAATAAGAAGGAGGGGCCAAGATATTGTTTTTGTGATCTTATTTAACGCCCTAAGATCGACACAGAACCGTTTAGAGTTATCCTTTTTATCTACGATCACCACCGGAAAGCTCCATGGCGAATTTGACCTCCGTATTATATTTGCTTCTAACATCTCATCTACTGCTTTACTAATTACTTGCCTATTGTTTAATGGTATTCTGTAGGGTTTTAACTTGATTGGTGGGTGGTTATCTGTGTCAATGTTCATAGTAACGGTCTCTGTGTGGCCGAAATCGGTGTCTTTTGCTGCAAACAGGTCTTGATTGTTCCTGATTAATTTAGTAACAGTACCTGATATACAGAGGGTTTATTAATCTCTTTCGAGGATATATGTCTCTCTGTTTGTTAACATTGTTGAGTGTGGTCCTTAAGTGTAACGACATTTTGAGAGCCTATTGACCTCGCTTTGGCCACTCCACTTCCCCGCTTTAAAGGGGGTACATCAGGATTTTTCTAGTAACAACTTAAATTACAAAATTGTTCCCGTTGATGATAAAACACTTATATTAATCAAAATATGATGTTAGAACCATTTTGTTAATGTCTAAACTTTGAAAACACCATATAGACAGGACGGAATCGGACGTAAAATGCTGAAATTAACCCTGGTGCGTCACCTAGGATAGCATGTATTACTGTGCAGAATGAATTTCTTTGCAAATAATGGATACTGTTTAGGCTCATTCATTATGTTTTGGCCATGTAGAATAGAAAATATTAATATTTGTCAATTTTAAGTCGGACACCTAGACCCCCATGAAAAGCCTGATGTACTCCCTTTAATCTGACTGTTTCGTTTGTATTGTTAACTAACATAAGTGTGACGACCCTTTTATCCCCCACTTTAGAAATTAAATTGGAGACCATAACACCAGGTTCATTACTCTAACGACCCTTTTCAAGAGCGGTTACCTCGCAAAACTCATTTTTAAGAATTATTGCACTATTGACTATTTTTCCTGATTTAAGCCTATAAATTACCTCTGCATATCATAAACTACATGAGTATTGTAAAACATGGAATATAACTGTAAATACTAGTAAAAATGTAGCTATGGTATGTAAATTAGGCGCAAGAATAGATAATGTTGATTTATTTTATGACAATAGAAAACTAGATACCGTTAAACAATTCACTTTTTTAGGTATTACTATGTCATCAAATGGAAATTTTTTATCAGTCTCAAAAATCTTTGGCTTTACATGTGTTATAATTTCGTTCTGATTTCAATGTAAAGGGAGGAAATTTCCATTTGTTAAAACTTTGGTTCGTTATTGCATTATTATGACAAGGTTAGTATCTATTGATTTTGCGGTTTTTATATCTTGAAAACCCAAAACAGTTAATTACTGACGTTTAACCATGTTCATTATCATACTGGTATGATAATTTATATATATGAAATACGCTGTTTTAACTAAATGGGAGATAACTCTGATACTTACATTGGATCACAACTAATTAGTGAAAGAGAAGATCACCCTATGTATGCAAATGTTTTATAATACTTCACATTATAAAATAGCATTCAATTTCTTTAAGCTAAATGTGCATAAGGACTTGCTAAACTTATTTTGTCCAGTATATTTCCATCGATGTTAAGTCGATTCTTACGGATAGCGGAAGGTGTACAGTACCGGTTCTACTAAGGAAAAGTGTGTGATCTGCCTCCAACACAAAAAAAATCGACCGTCATATATAACTTTACATGTGTTGAAAATGACGTAAAAACCATACAAACAAACAAATATTGTTAAGTTTTTGCGTTTAGCTTTGTTATTTTTCAGTTAACTACATTCACTAGAAGAATCAAACTTGAATCGTATTAAGACTACTTAGTTGGTTAACACATGACCTTTACCTTGATATTTACGGGGCATTTTATGATACGTTGTTTGAGTTTAGCTCTGTTTCTCAGTAACTACATGCACTAGAATTTATAATGAGTAGTAGTATAGAAACTCTCGGTTTTGGGCCACTTTCCCCTCGCGGGGAATGAGAAAAACTAATAAATTATGCCAGGGGGTACTCAGGCGTAACTCTCATTCACTCATACATCTAAATGTAAGTCACGCATAAATCAACACCTCAACATATTTCAACAGTTTTCTCAAGCAACCCCGCTCAGGGAAACTCGCCCAAAAACCTCCAGTTTCTATACTACTAATCAATGCGGTTGTCATTTTAATAACATAACATTTGCAACTCGTTAAGCAAAGTCAGACGGAACCGGGCAGTAGTCTTCATAATCGCTCTGCATATCATCTTTTACCATGGAGTATTTTATTTTCCTACTATTTGCTATTTTGTATTTCAGTTCAAGAAGCTCTTCTCTGTTTCTATCCAGCTCGCGTTCATAATTATTCATTTCAACCAGCAATCGTCTTCTTTTGGTGTCCATAAAATCATCAGGAACTACTTCATATACTACTTGGAGTTGCCTACCTCTCATCAATTCTCTTCTATAATTATCTTTTAAATTGTTAAGTTTTCTGCAAACCTTTTCTAATCTTTCTCGTTCCATTATATAATAATACTATATATAATTATTTTTAAGCCCTTATTTAATATTTTCTATATCCTTAAATGAGACCCAACTATTGAAATCCTCATTGTAACCCTTCCATTTAATCAATGCTTGTTTCTTTTTATAATCACGTCGTATTACTTTTTCAATCCTGAATATTTCTTGCTTTGCTTTTATCATTTCTAATTCATTAAAGCTTCCGTCAATGTTTTCATTGTTTAAATCTTTTATTTTGTATGTCACAGGATTTGTGTTTTGAATTTCATCAACAACAAATATTTCTTCGGTCCAATTTGGGGTATAACCTTTCTCAAACGTTCTTTTATATTTGCTGATTCTAACATTGTCCCCTATTTTAAACTTTGGCTTAATTTGATTACTTCTTCCATACAAGTTGAAATATACCGTTCCTTTATTCTTTTCATCACTAGCCTCAGCCGGTGTCACTTTAATACTCCGATGTTTTGTATTATTATACTTATCAACCATTGCCTGAAGCACGTCTAAATGTGTATTTGTATTGTTAGCTGTAAAATATGTCCACATCTTTTCTTTTAATGTCCTGTTAAATCGTTCAATTACTACAGCTTTTCCGAAATTAAACGTGTGATACATTTTGATATTATTATCATCAAGAAATTGCTTGAATATTTTATTGTAAAATTCCACACCCTGGTCAACCCACAACAATTTACATTGTCTTCCTGTACTGATTATCTGTTGGAACGCTTTGGTAATTTCTAAACCAGTTTTATTTGGAACGGGTATACCCCAAGCAAATTTACTAAATAAATCAATAACAGTAAGCAAATATTTAGTACCTTTATTATACTTTGAAAACGATTGCATATCAACCAAGTCAGCAGACCATATTTTATCAATTTCATTAACAATCACACGGCGTTGAGTGAACTTTCTTCGTATAGGCTTATGGAGTTCATCTGCTAACTTGGCAGTCCATTTCAACGCCTTTTCTAGTTTTTTGAGTTTCCAAGACCAAGTTTATATTTTGTACTAATAACTGGTTTTACTATCAAATTTTTAGCAATCTTTTCTCCGATAGTTTTAGACATACTAGATTTCAAACCAGCTAGCATGTTTTTATCACACGTTGATTTATTACTAGGATTTTCATCATAACAATAATCATGATCTTTACAAACAGCATCTAATTCATTTACCGGTTCTCCGCTATCAAGTGGATTACCAGGACCTCAATATTTATAACCAGGAAGTGTTAACCCTTTTTTGGGCAGCAAAGGGAGCAAAGCTTTATGAATATTAATATTTCCACCTTCTGTGTTTTTAACAAACTTTGTTTTAGTAATACCACAAGATGCACAAGTTGCTCTTAACATTGTCTATCATTTTTGCTAAAACATACTTAGGATCAATATTTTCAGTAACCTTTTTTCTTTTATGCAATAACTCATATATAATATGATTAGATTAAACTTCGTTTACAAAATATGATGTTATGATGTTTTCATTTTTTACTGGTTTGTAAGGCTTTAATAATTTGTAAAGAATATCATACGTGCTATTTCCTTCTTGTAACTTTTTAATGAAGAATAGGCAGCAATATCCACACAGAACACTTGTTTTATCTTGGTATTGAATAGTGTTGTATTTTATATTAGGTATGTACGCTAAAACTTCTTTTGGTGGGCTCAGGCCAAACGGATCGAAGTAATAATTATCATAGTAACAAGTCCAGTGTGTGCCAGGTCCAATATGATCTTCAAGATTAATTATACCACATTTTTGTTTATTTTGTGTTGTCGGTAATTTGTTTTTGCTGTACACCCCACTGTAGTTCTGTATACCTAGCTGCTTAACCCATTTTATTATATCGAAGCCAATATAGGTGGCTTTAAAGTAGAATACCGCTTAAGCCGGTGCTAGGGGGCATGAGAAGTGTTGCTTCTTTCATTACTTCTCATGAACAGACTCAATAAAACCGAGTCTGCTGCTTTATTCTCTGAATTGTGTTTGTTTCTCTCAAAGGATCACCTTGATCAGTATTTATTAGAGATAGGTTCATTTTTAAAATTTAATTTTTTTTATAAATGGGATACTTCTATATGACCTGATTTGTGAGTCTACTTGCAAACCATGTCCTCTTCTATCTACTTGCAAACTTTTTCCAGTTAAACCACTAATAAGAGATCCAATCAATGGAATTACTAGTGATGCAAGAAGCCCAAGAAATCCTCCGTCCTGCTGTTGTTTTTTAGTTAGTTTAACAGGGCAGCGATCTTTTGACTTTGCTATCTTGTTTCTTTGCGCAGCTGTTAATTTATTTGATTTTAGAAGTCTTTGTTTTTCTCACTAGGAACAGTTGCCGTTACATCTTGCTGTTTGTTATTACTGGAAACAGTTACCGTTTTAGGAACAGTTGCCATTTTATTACTAGAAGCACTTGCTAGTACGTATTGCAGTTGTTTTTTTGTTAGTTTAATAGTGTAGCAACCTTTTGACTTTGCTATTTTGCTATTTTGTGCAGCTGTTAATTTATTTGATTTTAAAAGTGTTTGTTTTTTATCAGCAGGAACAGTTACCATTCCATTTCCAAATATTTTGCCAATTCCAGTACTTGCCAGGTCGCTAAGTGCCCCTGTTGCTAGAGGCCCTAATATCTTTGGAGCAAATCTAGCAACTGTTGGTAATATAGTTTAAGTCAACAAACCAGCTAATGCACCTAAAAAGCCTCCATTCTTGGACTGAGATCTTATTTGCGATTTTAATCCCCGTCCGCTATATTTAGTTTTGTTAATATTGGTAATCTGAGTAGCTGTAAGCAGCAAAGGAAAATTCCCAGTTAGTTGATTATTTTTTAATAGTGTTAATTCACTCTTATCCTCATCAGCCCTCGCTAAACTCTGTTTTTGCCCATCTGTTAAAATTACTGAATAATTTACGTAAGTCATATATATTATAAGTTAGATTAAACTATTACCAATTCATTTCCGACAGTATCAATAACTACATCTACTTCATAGAGAACCAGAGCATAAACTTTATATGGAGCCGCCGGAGATATATTTAGTTTATATCTCAAACTTAGTTGTTTTGGATCAATACTGACTTCATTTTCCTTGTTACTCAAATCAAAATGTATCATTCCGAAAAGAGTTTTCAAATTACCCACATTGAGTAAAGTTCCAGTGTTTTTATCATTTTGCTTGTAAGAATAATTAATAACATCTCTGAATATTCTTATGATATTAGCATAACTATATTCGGTTTCTGGATAATAAACTCCATTTCCAACTTCCAATCTAGCTGATTGTAAATAGCAATTAGTATTAGCAGCATTTACCTTAAACGTATCCAAAAGATGAGGATTTTGTGTTTGAGAAGAACTCTTGTCTGACCTTTGCAAATACACAAACACATGTTTGGGATTTTTAACACCAGCCGTTATTCTAAATACAGATTCAGTTAGTTGAGAACTTCCGCTTTCTTGTATCATTTCACGAAGATAAGTCCATCTTGTTGATGTCATATAATTTGTCATTACATAACTTAAACCATCTGAGTTAAATATCATTCTGGATATCCACAAAACTAATTTATTAATAACTACCCGACCATCATCACCACTAGCTTTGAAAATTAGTACATTATCATCTGTCAGTTGCAAGCTGATTTGAATCTGACTAGGAGGAAGCATGTTTGTTACCAAACCTCCAAAGAAGGAATATTTGTTTAATGGAATTATAGAATCAACTTTTTGATTAGTTAAGATTAAAGCATGGCGAATCGCAAATCCTGAATTATAACCAGCTTGATCATCTCGGGATTCTGCAGCGGCCGTATTATCTAAATAAAAGTATTCATTTGTTCCGGCTGTCTTTACATAATCGTCAGAAATTTCAAGCAAGCTTTTGACATTATCAAATCTGTGAAGATTATTTCCATCGTAAACTATTTTTCCATTTTGCTTCACTTGCATTTAATCAATGAGTGAAGCTGCATCGTTAATCAGAGCAATTTCATCGCCGACTGCGAAATTGGCTCCATCAGCAAGATTGTTTACTCGAAAACTGATTTCAAAATATGCATTATACCAATCAAAGTAAGAACTTCTATCATTTAACGTAAACTGATAACCACTTTTCATTTGTCTGGTAGCATTTCCTGGTTGTGTTATTGAGGTATCTAACTGAATAGGTACATGTTCATATCTAGTATTATATTGATTACTTCGAAACATCTATATATACTAGTAATTAGATTATTTTTTTATTAATTAATCGATTAATTTTTGCATGAATTCCCCTTCCGGATAGTAATCTACTAACTTTTGCATTTACATCTTCTTCAGTTTTGGCTGCATCTTCTTCAGTTTCAGCTACAACTTCTTTTTTGTTATCAGCCTTTGTAAGTTCTTTTAAAATCATCTCACCTTTTGGTTTAGGTTTAATAACTGAAACTAATTTATCAGCAGCCATTTTTCCTACTTCATCTCCAAGTTTTTTAGACCCGCTCTCTATGATTTGTTTACCAGCAGTTTCTAATGCTTTTTTACCTGCTGTTTTCACGGACTCACTAAATATTTTTGATCCAACTTTTGAAAAAATGTCAAATATACCAGCTCCAGTTAATCGATCAACTTGAGTATATGTTCCTGTACTAGTGTCATAAACTTTTTTAAACGTGCCATATAACTTATGTTACATTAATTCCTTTAAAACAAATCGAAATGATGTGTGGACACCATTAATATTAATAATCTTACCAGAGAAGTCGGTTATGTAAATATTAATACTGTTAATGATCGTTTTGTTTACTTCGCAGAACCCGACTCTCATCGGTTCATTTTCAAAAGGATACGCTCTCGTAAGAGCAGCTGTACTTATTTCATAAATGACATCCCCGTATGATCCATCAACAATAGAATTACTTATCAAGTCACAGTGGATATACAATGTATCGATAGAATTTGTTATGTCTGGTGTCACAGTTCCAAATTTAGTTTCTCTTATAACCGCATCTTTGTCAAACCCGATCAAGGTGTGAAAGTTTGATTCTCTCAAATCAAGCACAAAGTTATTATGAATGATAACCAAACATTTGAAACTTGATAAATCAAACTCAATTTGTATCGGTACAGGCGTGTCATCAGTTAAATCATTGTTTACAGTCAATGCTTCTTTTATGTAATTATCAATATCACCATAACTGTAATTTCCATTTCTAAAAATAATACTTTTCCAATCTGCTCCATTGTGATACCTTATCACTTTGTTATTAAAATCCTCACTAATATTATACCACGAGTAAGTCATGGTATTAATCTTATCGAGTCCAATGCCATACTGTTTGTTCCTACCTAATATTAATGGTCTCTCAAATACAGTTGTAAAATTACTCGGTGTATTTGAGCTTTTAATTATTGACGCTTTGTCTGATGATAATACAATTTTTTGTTCCATATAATATAGGATGGATAGAATTAATCATCTTTGTAATACATTTTAAAACTTGAATTTTCAAAATTATAAACTTGTGTAGTATCTACTTTTGCGCCTGTTCTGAATGAAATTTTATTAGATGGCTTGGCATATACTTCAAACGTTTCTTTTATTATTCGTTTATCATTTTCTATTATGGGATAAAAAAAAACTTAACATCTTTTTCTAATGCTGAATAAATAACGAATTGTTTTACATCTGCTCCTGTATAAGTAAAATCTATTTCAAATACATAACGACCTTCTTTAAGAATTGTAAATGCAGCCGATTTACTTGTCAGTAGCATTTCATAATACTCCTCACTTTTTATAAGTGGATTGGCTACAAAAGTAAAGGCATAAAGCAGAGTTTTGATGGGTTCTTTCAATTGGTTTTGAGTTGGATACGATACAAATGTCGATCTTACACTGTCATGGGCCATAAAGGCATCTTCTATAATGCTTATGCCATCTATTGTAAATTCAAAAATTAGAATCTGACCTAAATGTTCTACTTTTTCTCTCAACTCATCAATTATACCAAGAATTGCTATGTGTCGACTATCAGACTTTTGATTATGTTCCTTGAGAGAAGCTATTTCACCATCAAAAGCTTTGCTCCTTTCATCCTGAGCAGCTTTCAATTGCTTTGATCCATCATCAATAGCAGTGTTAAGTTTATCAGTGTTAACCAGTTTTTTCAGAGCTGTCTCAAGTTTATCAGTGTCAACCAGTTTATTCAGAGCAGTCTCCAGCGACTTGCCGTCAACCATTTTCTTTTTGAGGTCTTCAAATTCTTTGTTGATATCGTCGACGTTAGTGGTTGTCTGTCCATTTAATATTTTTATTTGAGTTATTTCAGCAGCAAAAACAGTTCTCATTTGTTTTGAAGCATTGGCAATAGCAGTTTACAGTTCATTGTTATCAACCATTAGTTTGCTGATTTCCCCAATCCGTGTATTAATATGTTGAACACCAGCTCTTATTTGTTCATTTAATTTCTTGTAGTTTTCACTCTCTTCTAATCCATCTTCTTTCTTTTCTAGCTCTTTCAAAGTATCACCCAGAAGTTTTATTTCATCTTTCAATCCGTTTTGAATTTCGGTTTGCTTGTAACTTTGTTTGTATTTGACTTAGTTTATCATCAACACCTGTTGTCAAATCTTTCATCATATCTGGAATTTTATCAATATTATAATCACGTATGATGTTTGCAACTCTTCTTTGAGTAAATTGCTTTGTTGCTGCATCATCTGCTCTAACTGGATTGTCAACATTGGTAATTTTATTATTATCCATGTTGAGATCACTTCTCAAATCATTTTCCTGGTTTCTACCCTTGTGAAGATAATTAACCAAATGTTTTTGTTTTACATACTCAGACAGTACAATACCAAAGTTTGCAATATTAACACTGCCAGTAGTAACTTCCCCACCAAGATCATTAAAAAGTTCCATTATATATAATATGATTAGATTAAATTTCGCCGTTGAAGTTACGCTTTACTAACTTCCTAGGGCGATCAAGGCACAAAAAGTCGTACTGTTTGTCAGTTGCTTTATACTGATCTTTGCTGACATCTTGTTCGTTGGAAAGCATGCCTAGCTCACGATTAACCGGAGTCGCGAAGAAGATGTAATGAGAACAGTTCAACCGAATGTCTTTGGGAGTTTTGTAATAAGATTGAGATAAATAAATCACGCAACAGTTTTTGTGCCTTCCCTGGATGAAATAATTAATAATGTCATTTTGATTGCGCTCGCAAACATAATCATCAAAAATAGCTATCTTTTGAGTATCAGAATCCAAATCATTCACAGGGATAACTTCATCATTTATTTACACTATCCTGTTTTAATGGGATGACAGTATGGTAAGTGTGAGGTTTGGTGCACCCTAGAACCGGCTTAAACCCCCAGTGGCCTACTTTGCCACTGACCGTTCCAAGGCGGTAGCCCTATTGTCAACCCTTTTGTGTTTGTGGTGTCGTTTGCATTTTTTATTACTTTTGCCTTTTCGTTTGTCTGTTTGCGTGTTTGTTTTTGTGTTTTGTGGTTGACTGTCGTCCTTGAATGCTGCTTTCCCTGTCCGGTATTTTTATCCAATTTGAACATTCTAATATGTCTTCGACTGGGATTTTATTCTTTTTTGCTATCTTTTCAAGTGTTTGCGACAAGACCTGATACTTAGACTGTTCCAAGTTTTTAGCAAACAAGTAAATCTTGTCGTAGTAAACCAAAGGTTTAAATAACATATGAACTAATGTGTTTTTCTTGCCAGAACCTGAATTATCACAAATTAACATTATAAAACATCAGTCTGGCATAAAGTTCCATATTTGTTTAAAATTACCGTTTTCTGTTTTCATATCATAGTTTGGAATTTGCATTATAATAATACTTAGATAATACTTGTCTTAACTTATTTTAACTTATCCTAATTTATCTTAATTTAATCTAACCTTATAATATACATGTCTTTGTTAAAATGGAAAGAATTAGCAGATAAAAAGCGAAAAGCGAGTGAGCTTGTCAAAGAATACGAGAATAGAGTTATTCGCAAAAGACTCGAAAAAGGAGCTAGTCGTGATTTGTACGCAGAAGTATTTAAACCTGTAACTAGCGAAATAACAGAGCAAACAAGACGGCTAGCCGAATATTTGATGACCCTTCCGGAAATACACCAACAGTTGGCTCTTCTTCCTGAGGCAATACGCCCACAATTACTTGCCCCGCCTGATCGTGGAGCTATAGCACCACCACCGCCGCCTCCACCACCGCTACCACCACCACCACCACCACACGCTTTTAAAAAACCAGTTGTCAAGCAAACTGTAGATCCTAAAGACCAAGCACCGGCGGTTGATTTCATGGAGAAACTAAGGCAGTCAATGCAATCTGGAACAAAATTAAGAAAAACTCCGGAAAGAGAGCCTAAGCCAAAACATACGGACGAATTATATAAAACAAATCAAACAAAAACGTTCATCATTTAGTCCCGAGGATGAAAAACTAATAAGAGAAATAGAAGACGAAGAATGGGGAGAAGAACCTGCTGCGAGGCCTAAGGAACCCAAACCGGTGCATGATATTGACTTGGATGCTGGTATGGATACAGATGTGCTACAGAAACATAACCTTCTATTACCATCAAAACTAATTACAGGTGATAGAGATCAAGCAATTACAGATGTCTCTAGTAAAATCGTGGGTATTGGAAATTCTAAAGCTTCTCTAACAAAACAAATAAAGAAAGCAACAAATACCGAGCAGAGGGACGACCTTGAACAAAAAAGAGAGACTTTACAAAGAGAGACTGACGAATTAAGGCATTACAGAGACAGAGTTACAAGTATGAAAAAAATGCTCCCGTCGTTGGCCAATGAATACAACAAATTAAAAATTCCTACAAAGTCGACAAAGATGGTTACTATGGAATGTTGCAAATTGATTTACCCAAGCTTGTTGGTCATCACAAACTTATTGCCAAACAAGGAAAAGCAGTTGTGTTAGACTTAAAAGCAGATGATGATTTTATAGACTTGATAACAAAGCGTTATAACAATGGAAAAACTTATTCAAAGCTGTCTCAAAATGCTTTTAAGAAACTAACAGAATTATCTGATTTACCAATTCATAAAGGTTCTTCAAAGTTCAAGAAGATTTTAGGAGGTTGTGTTGAATATTACAATAGCCCTAAAGATTTGATGGATGATCTAGAGTTGGTATGTGGAAGTATCGAAACAGGAAATAATAGTCCACAGATAATAAATAAAGGTATTAGCATAATCGATAAATCATTAAAAATAGGTGTATGTCACCCAACGAGCACGAGCAACTATTTTCTAAATATTTTAATTAAATTATTGTCTAACTGTAATTATACATGAAAACCAAAAAAGAATTAATTGATCACTTGACGCGACTTGTGGCTGCATACAGACGTAGTTATAAATTGTGCGGTATTATAAACACAACGTTACAGCTTACCAGTGAAATAATTGGTTGTGGTGCTGCCCTAGCATTAGATCCAGCAATTCCTGTTTTCATAGCTGTAGTTGGCGCAGTTCCTCCAGTATTTGCTGTTTTAGTGAGTAAAACAAAAATAGCAGAAAAAAAGACTTTGTTAAAAACACATCATAGGAGTTTTAAACAACTTCTATCATATGTCCAAACAACAACAGGACTATAAAATGATGAGGAAATAATTAGGATTGTCTTTAATAAAATATTAGAAATTCAAAAGAATGATAACTTTACAGAACCTCTGGAAATGTATATGAAAATGTTCAAGTTAAACGGCCATGGCATTCAGTCGTAATTCTTTTCTGATATGTTTCCATATCCTATCGTACTTGTCTCTGGTTGATTTTGTTTAAATCGGTTTTGTTTCTTTTTCTATTTTTAATATTTTCTGAAAAATGTATTCAAATTTGATTGATCTTTTTCGGCCTTCTATTTCATCCAAATCTTTACAATTTTGTAAAACAAATCTTCAAATCTTTGTCTATTTTTAGAAGACAAATCAATTGGTACCAAGTATTTATCTAAATGATACTTCCTGAGGTAAATAGTTTTCTTTCGGCTGTAATTGTAACCTGCAATAAAATTGTACCCGTTGTGAGTGCCGCAATTAAGGCAAACACGCTCATTATCGAAAACTTCACAAGTATCGTTACAATTCACACATGCCTATGTACACTTGTAACACAGCTTGGCTCTGGTACAATATTTACAAAGCTTCTTTTTATTAGTCATGTAAAATAAGATACAATCTGTGCACACATCAGGAGGATCAATAGTATCTAAAACTATTTCACAATATTTGCAATTCATTATATTATACTATGGAAATATATATTTAAATAAGGCTTAAAAATATTATCTTACGTAATATTATAATGGAACAAGTAGAAAAGAAAATTAAAAACTTTAAAAAAGATCAAACGGAACATGCAAAAACTAATTGATTTTGAAGATGCGAGTAAATTAGATGCAGAGCTTTTGATTTTTTCAAACTTTCAAGATTTGACAGAAAGAATCATAACAATGGCAAAACAACTAAAACTGCCATGGAAAATAGAAAAAAGAGATATAAACAAACTACGTTCTTTGTGCAAAAATCAAATTTCAGAGGCAACCAGTTACCATCCAACTTTATACAAAGTTTCTTTTATTGCCCACCATGATATTTTACTTGACCGAGGAATTAAAATTATTATGTATGTATAAATAAAAAAATAATATAATCTAACCGGGAAATAAATATTTTACTTCAATAATTAATTAATTAATTAATTAATTAATAGGGGCTTAAAGAAATAATCTCATGTAATATTATATAATGAGTATCCGAGAAATTGAAACATCCCCGAAACAGTATAGCAAGGTTTTTAAAGTAAATGTTGTTAGTAATGACCCGCTCACTCAACTGCAGAAAACACAACCAAGCGTTATAAATTTTCTTAAAACGGAACTAAGAAAAATGGACGGCTTTAAATTAAGTGTTGATGTGAAACATACTTTTAAAAAAACATCAATGGGAGACATAGCAACAGGTCCTGCATCCACATACAAAACAGCTTACTTTAATTTTAAAGCAGCAACAATATTAACCGAAAATAATATTACCGGAGCGCTGGACAAAGCACGCGAGGAAATTATAAATAGAGTTGGAAATTGGATTCAGATGGGAAGTGGTTGGGTAATTGAGACACTAGACGCACACTATATAAATCGAATAACGTATAAGCCTTTGCGAGGTAGCTCTTATTTGAATTTACCATAAGAACTGCAACACAACAAAAAAAGGATTGATAAATATAAAAAATGAAGATAACGAGTGCTTTAGATGTGTCATTTGGCTTACAAATTTCCTGCTGACAATAAACCTCAAAGAATAACAAAGTATAAAAAGCATATTGACGATCTTGATTATAAGGGAATAACATTTCCTGTTACAATTCAACAAATCCCAAAAATAGAAAAACAAAACAACATTTGTTTTAATATATATGGGTATGAAGATAATCAAGCATACCCTTTGTACATACCAAAAAATAAAGTAAAAGAAGAATGCGATATGCTTTTGATTGTTGAAGAAGAAGAAAATTCATTACGTGTGGATAAAAGATTTTGACAGACTAATGTTTAGTCAAACAGCACACGAGGGGAAAAAAATGGTTTTGTAAAACATGCTTGCAGTGCTTTACATTAGAAAGAGTTTTAGAAAAACATAAGACCGGTTGTCTTTCACTTAATGGTAAGCAAGCAGTAGAGATGCCAAACAAAGATGAAAAAGTTAAGTTTAAAAACTACGACAGACAGCTAATTGTTCCGTTTGTTATATATGCTGATTTTGAAGCAGTAACCGAAAGTATTTCTTCAGCATCAAACAATCCTAAAAAATCACATACGGAAGCATATCAAAAGCATACTGATTGTGGTTACGGATACAAGGTTGTTTGTTGTTATGATGATCAATATTCAAAACCAGTTGTAACGTATAGAGGACCTGATGCTGTTTACAAGTTTTTAGAGAAAATGATAGAGGAAGAAAAGTGGCGCAAGAAAACTATGAATACACATTTTAAAAAAGATCTAGTAATGTCACAAAAAGAAGAAGCCAGATACCAAAAATCTAAATCATGTCATATTTGCGGTAATGGTTTTGCAACAACACTCAAAAAAGGCGACGCGGGTTATACAGTGGCATACAAAAACTCTATCAGAAAAGTCAGGGATCATTGTCATATAACTGGAAAGTATAGGGGAAGCGCTCATGACATATGTTATATTAATTTCAGGTTGACTAGAAAAATACCTGTTGTGTTTCATAACTTGAGGGGATATGATTCTCACTTTATAATGCAACACATCGGAAAGTTTAAACAAAACATAAATGTTATACCAAATAACATGGAAAAGTATATGGCTTTCATGTTAGGAAAAAGTTTAGTATTTATTGACAGTTTCCAGTTCATGTCCCAATCATTAGATAATCTAGTAAAAAACGTTCCGTCGTTTCAATACATATCTCAAGAATACAGCGGTAAAAAGTTAGACTTGCTAAAACGAAAAGGTGTTTATCCTTATGATTATGACAGTTTTGAACGCTTTAAGGATACTAAGTTACCCGGCAAAGATAGCTTTTATTCTCAATTAAATGATGAACACATTTCAGATTCAGATTACGATCATGCTACAAACATATGGAAAACATTTAAGATTAAAACTGTGGTAGAATATCATGATCTGTATCTTAAAACTGATGTGTTGCTGCTTGCAGGCGTTTTTGAAAACTTTAGAAAAATGTGTATTGAGTATTACAAATTAGATCCTTGTCATTACTTCAATAGTCCTGGTTTAGCCTGGGATGCATGCCTTAAAATGACTGGTATCCAACTTGATTTAATAACTGATATTGATCAATATTTGTTTGTGGAAAAAGAATTAAGAGGCGGTAGGAGACGCAAACAGATATTCACAGGCTAACAATAAATATATGAAAAACTATGAAAAGAAAAAAGAAAGCAAGTACATAATATATCTCGATGCTAATAACTTGTACGGGTGGGCTATATGCCAACCGTTACCTACTGGCAACTTCAAGTGGGTTGATAAGTTTGAAAAAAGAAAATCAAATTACATTGTTGAGTGTGATATCGAGTATCCTGAGAAACTGCATGACTCGCATAATGATTATCCTCTTGCCCCGGAAAGTTTAAATATCAAAGATGAGTGGTTGTCAGACTATTGCACAAATTTAAAACAAAAGTTTAATCTCGGAAATTGTAGTGTTAATAAACTTGTTACGACGTTGAAAAATAAAGAAAAGTATGTCGTGCATTTTAGAAACTTAGAGTTGTATAAAACGCTTGGATTAAAGGTGACAAAAATACATCGAATACTACAGTTTGACGAATCAGAGTGGTTAAAAACATACATAGATTTTAATACTGCTAAGAAGACAGCTGGTAAAAATGCTTTTGAAAAGGATTTCTTCAAACTGATGAACAATTCAGTTTTTGGTAAAACTATGGAAAACTTGAGAAAAAGAATTAATGTTAAATTGACTCACGACGAGGAGGTCCTTTTGAAATATGCAGCAAGACCTTCATTTATTTCTTGTAAAATGTTTCAGGAAAATTTATTTGCTATAAACAGAATAAAAGAACGATTAGTTTTAAATCGTCCTATTTATGTTGGTATGTGTATTTTAGACTTGGCAAAATATTTGATGTATGATTTCCATTGCAACTACATTAAAAACGAATATGATGAAAAAGTTATTATTTACTGATACCGATTCCTTGTGTTATGAAATAAAAACAAAAGATGTGTATGCAGACTTTTACAAGGATAAAGAACTTTTTGATAATTGTGATTATGATCCAAAAAGTAAGTTTCATTTTAATGATAATAAAAAGGTTATTGGCAAGATGAAAGATGAAACTTGCGGAATACCCATTGTTGAATTTGTTGGGTTGCGAAGTAAACTATATTCATATGTGCTAGATAATGAGGTTAGTGCAAAGAAATGTAAGGGCGTTAAAAAGTGTGTTGTTAAAAAACAGATAGCACATGATGATTACAAAAAGATTTTGTTTCCGGCAACAGAAGCTCACCATGAGATGAAAGTCATTAGATCACAAAAACATAACATAAGCAGCTATGCAATAAATAAAAAAAGTTTATCAGCTAATGATGATAAACGGTACATATTAGATAATGGACAAGATACATTAGCATATAAGTAAAATACTCCATGGTAAAAGATGATATGCAGAGCGATGATGAAGACTACTGCCCGGTTCCGTCTGACTTTGCTTAACGAGTTGCAAATGTTATGTTATTAAAATGACAACCGCATTGATTAGTAGTATAGAAACTGGCGGTTTTTGGGCGAGTTTCCCTGAGCGGGGTTGCTTGAGAAAACTGTTGAAATATGTTGAGGTGTTGATTTAGGGGTGACTTACATTTAGATCTTGGTGGTGTGAATGAGAGTTACGCCTGAGTACCCCCTGGCATATTTCATTAGTTTTTCTCATTCCCCGCGAGGGGAAAGTGGCCCAAAACTGCCAGTTTCTATACTACTATTAGTAAGTACATATCAAATCTACGGACGAAAAAACGACCTTGGCCTTTATATTTTCACAATCAATATATACAGTTTAGCGTCTCCGTGGCAGAGGGGTTAACGACGTTGCGTTGTAAACCGTCTCACCTTTCACCCATGCGGGTTCGAATCCCACTGGGAGCTCGACTTGTAAGTGAGGAAGTGTTGATTTTTACAAATTTATGGCGGGAGGTTTACAGTACTGGTTCAACCCAGGAAAAGTGGGTGGTCTGCCTCTACCGAAACAATCGAACGTCATAAATAAGCTTACATGTGTTGCAAATAACGTAAAACACCATACAAACAAGCACTTTTTGAAAAGCGAGATATATAAAAATTGTGACTAGAATTCCAATCATGTTAGTTATAATGCAGAAGATGAACCAACTGTTGGGGATTTGGCATAGCATGAGTTGAGCCCATTTAGACAAAGTTCAAGAGTGTCAATGTGTAGTCTTGATCATCTACGACGCTTTGTAAATACAAACGTCTTGAATCTTTTTGCAGAAAAAAAAAGTAACCGGAAACACATTTCCGTAATTATTATTTGTTTTTACTATAGTAGTTTTGACCATTTACATTTTCTGTATATCTTGGATAGAAGGTGAGTCTTGGATAGAAGGTGAGTCTGTATCAGCCAATCAAAAAACTATACCATTCGCAACATCTCGTACACTACTTCCCAGCCAGTCTTGAAAACTCGGCCAATCCCGTCATTCTTCGGGATCCCCCATCGTGTATTATAGGTGTAACACGCCCATTGATTGTTGCATTGAGTTGTGTGTGAATTAAAATTTAAATGCCATGTTGTCATTCATATCTAGGCCGAAATTAAAAATGAATAACTTAAATTCTCATCAAAAAATGACACATATGCTTAAAAAAAATCCACAGAAATATGGGGGGTCATGTATCTTCTAAGAAAGAACTTATCTCATGAATGATTACTCCCTTTAAAAACATAAGCACTAAGATGCCAAAATATTGTATTCATACATTCATTTCCATATAAGCAAAAAACATAAAAAAAAATCACAATTTTAACTTATTGATTGTTGCATTAAGTTGTGTGTGAATTAAAATGTAATAGCCATGCTGTCATTCATATCTAGGCCGAAATTAAAAATGAATAACTTAAATTCTCATCACAAAATGACACATATGTTTAAAAAAATTCCACAGAAATATGGGGGTCATGTATCTTCTAAGAAAGAACTTATCTCATGAATGATTACTCCCTTTAAAAATATAAACACTAAGATGCCACAATATTGTATTCATACATTCATTTCCATATAAGCAAAAAAAAAAAAGAAATCACAATTTTAACTTGAAAAATAGCACTTTAAATTAGTGAAAATGCCTTTTTTTACAAAAAGAAACGAGTATTATTTATTGACCGCCATTATGCGACTACCCCAGGGCGACACTTCCTGTCTTGCAATGGGTGTGCTACACCTATATCGAGCTTGGGTCTACCCCAGGGCGACACTTCCTGTGTTGCAATGGGTGTGCTACACCTATATCGAGCTTGGGTCTACCCCAGGGCGACACTTCCTGTGTTGGAATGGGTGTGCTACACCTATATCGAGCTTGGGTCTACCCCAGGGCGACACTGCCTGTGTTGCAATGGGTGTGCTACACCTATATCGAGCTTGGGTATGTTCAAAATCTTGACATTTTGTTAGCCATCACTATTTCACTATTTTCCGTTCCCGAAGAATCACGGGATTGGTCGAGTTTTCACGATTGAAACGATTCCAGCATCTCGGTAAAATGGCTGCCGCGTCAAACTTGTTTTAGAAGAAATTTTCTAGAAGTTTGTCGTCTTGAAAACAAGCAAGCGTCGCAGATGATATATACTTGACAAAGTGCAGTGTAGGCAACATTTAATTCCGCGAAATAGATGTGTCTTGTGAGGTATTGGTTAAAGGGAATGTAGCGACACAGCCAAACAATCTCTGTTATTGAGAGTTCTGAAAAACTTGCAAAAAGGTGAAATAATTATTAAAATCGGATGACAAACAAAACAGATATGACCATTTAAAGGTTGTTCTAAAATGGATATGGGAGCCGCCATTTTTAAAACGATGACGTCATATTTCCATATGACCATATATGGAATATTGATAAA
The DNA here is from genome assembly GCA_037043455.1 of Cyrtodaria siliqua. Classification (NCBI taxonomy): domain Eukaryota; kingdom Metazoa; phylum Mollusca; class Bivalvia; order Adapedonta; family Hiatellidae; genus Cyrtodaria; species Cyrtodaria siliqua. Next base: position 31,221 of record JAWPHD010014370.1, read on the forward strand.
TAGCATTTAAAGCAAAGCAAATCACTGTAAATGAATGCACACTCATTAACTGGCCATATAAAGCATTACTGCCATTAGTTATACATATTCTTCATACAGTTACTTTATTTTTTCACCCTATAAATGAGTAAATATTCATATTTATCAATATTCCATATATGGTCATTTAGAACTGTGGTGTTATAGCTCTAAAAATGGCGGCTTCCATTAAACGATCATATATTCTTTGTTTATCATCCGATTTTGATAATTCTTTCACCCTTTTACAAGTTTTTCGGAATCCTCAATAATAAAGATTATTTGTCTGTGTCGCTATATTCCCTTATCGATGTATACGTCAGGGCCGAATGCGTGTCTTTTTATATTAAACAAATCATAATGATATATATGTTTGTTTTTGTAATACTACCAACCCTAACCCCGTTTTATTGAAACACGGCTGTGAGCACAGGTGAAACAGAAAATAATAAAACGTGTGTTTCAAACAGCAAACTGCGATATGCTCGATAAATTGCATAACGCCTTCAGCGAATCAATGCGACTTGGCATACCTATACCAGTCTCTGTTGATTGTTTTGTTTTTCTCAAAATGGCCGCTTCGTTTTACTTCATATCTATATATAGGCTAGTTCAAAACCTGACTTCGTTGACTATCAATGGAATAGTATCCGAGTACATTATCAATCCTGTAGACATGCATATATACCTGATATTGCGGACAATTTGATCATCATATTGCAAAGGGCATCTCAGAGATTACCTGGCGTTCCACGTAGTATCTCCGGGTTAACCATAGGTTCGGCAATGAGAGACTCCTGGTTTAATATGATACCAATGCATTATGCATGGTATTTTTAAAACAAATGAATTTTTTTTCAAAAGAATTCCTTGAGTATGATAAATCGATCAATTTGTTCACGGAAATTCATCATTAATTAAAGTAGCTAACTTGCCAACAACCGCCAGATTTTACAACATATGTACACCGTTTCTAAACCTACCGAAGACGAGCTATATATATATACAAAAAAACAGTGATACTATGTATCACAAGCCGGACAGAACAGTTACATCAGAAAACAATAAAGGGAATGAATACTATAAAAATAAACGAACATTGTGTAGATGTTAGAATGTTTTTATTTGTAATTGTCAACTGTCAAAAAACACATATATCCTGAAAGATTTGAGCACTAGATAAACGAGTCATCATGAGATAAAATGAATATGATTTTAATGTTGGCATCTGTGTTGTATAATGTTATAATATGAATAAAATGATGTGTAATGGATCACTAAATAGAATGTTGTTTGATTTAAACATATTTTATTGCCAATATATAATCGCAGAAGGGTTGGGCTACAAGTTCTAACAACATCAGTTAATGCCCCTCCCGAATGTTGTTTCGTGATTAGTATGTGAGGAATTGGAAAAATATCATGGTTAGAATATGAAGAATTGGTAAATTATCATAGTTATAAACAAGAAGACAACTTAATGATAATATAATAGCAATTGGATTGAAAGATTAGCGTCTGTGAAGATAATCGCAGTTTTTAGCAATGTAAATTTACATTAGAAGAAAGGGTTTAATGTTAGCCGATTTTTATTATTGAAATCTGATCAGTAGTTCATGAGAATAAGTAGAAGTGAAGCATACCTATTCAAACTATTTAGAAGATGCTTCGGTTAAAGTTTCATCAACTCTATTTAATGATTGAAGATGTCTTGCTTATTTTAAAATCAGACAGCACCAAAAACACATATATAGCTGTATACACAAAGTGTTAGTAATATTCAAACACACAATTTTCTTTATATTATTCTTATAATTAATATTAATTACTAAACAAATGCAAGTGATGTAGAAAAACTAACGGGGCGCCACGACCTTTTAAAAAAAATCGAGATTGCAGTTTGTCCCTTTAATAATACCGATTTGGAACCAGCTGAGAACAGATTTATAGACTGTATCCCTGCAATTTACATCTAATTCTTTTAGGTTACATTGCACCATTGATTTCCCTTCTTTGTTTTATATAGGACGAATGTATATCAAGAGATAAAAATGCGCATTTTTCTCCGTAGAAAATTTTAAAACACATACCAATCAAACGATCGAGCGTCCGCCAATATATAAAAATGCAATAAAAACAGGGGGTCATGTATCATGTAAGAACAAGCCAATCTGTTGAATGACGTCACGTTCTATTTTGACACGTCACAGATAGATTTACCCCATTTCTACTTTCGCTTTACTGTCTATGTCAATTATAATTAAATATCTCAAACAAACACTAATCAATGTTCACAATACATCATTTTGCTCAATTATACGTAATAAAAACAAAAAGCAATCAAAAGCATGCATTTTGTATCACTAGTAAGGCAGGGAAACGTTTTTTATTAGGCACTATTTGACTATACACCACGGAAGCACAAACGCAATGGTGCAATGTAACCTTTAGTAAAAGGCGTAATTACACCATTGCGTTTGTGCTTCCGTGGTGTATAGTCAAATAGTGCCTAATAAAAAACGTATTGTGAACATTGATTAGTGTTTGTTTAAGATATTTAATTATAATTGACATAGAGTCTTTCTGACTCTATGTCAATTATTTAACGCTTTCTGAGTCCGGGATAAATATACCCGGAGGCTCAGACTATAACTTACATATTTTGAAAACCCAAACTCTCTACTTTACACACAATATAAATAGAGAATAGTATGTCAGTGCCTTTTACAGCCGAGCCTAATAAACTTGATAGTAAAAGGCATTGACATAATATTCTATTTATCTTGTAGATTATCCACATTTTCTGTATGAATTACTATTATTATCTATTTCGCAGAATGTTACGCTTATCGAGGACGCCGCAATGTTGTTGTTTTTTGTTTGTTTTATGACGTCAGATAACGTTACGTACATGACTTCAGATAGCGTTACGTACAATAAAAGGCGAGGGATTCCGCTTTGATTTGCTTTATTGGTCAGTGCGTAATAAAGCAACATTTATTAAGTTATAAGAGTTACCAACTCATAATTCATTTTGCGCATATTCAGTCACGTGTATTTTAAGAACGCGGGAAAAAAATCTTATACTTTTAATCTGCACATGACCTGAACATATGGATGGAGTTTTAATAAACGGTTTTGCCTTTTTTTTGTGGTGGGGGTGGGGGGATTAGTTTCTTTGAATAATTGATATGTAATATTGGTTTGCATATAACGGTAGAGATTTACAAATACATAAAATGTGAATTTCTTAAAAATGTAAATACTTACATGCGCATATTTAGGCAAACGACCGAGCTGAAATAAAAGGCAAATAACTCAGAAACCATAATGCACCCACGTCATCATTTTATTCGTCTTACCTATCATGGTGCATTGATCTTTTAATATATTATAAAGTGTCTAGACATGTTTTACGCCATATATAACATTGTTTCAATTAATGTATACTATGCTTTTGTTTGAGGATTATATGTCCCTTTATTATTATTATTATTATTATTATTATTATTGTTATCATCATCATCATCATCACCATCGTCATCATCATCATCATCATCATCATCATCATCATCATCATCATCATCATCATCATCATCACCACCATCATCATCATCATCATCATCATCATCATCATCATCATCATTATTATGAATATGATTATTATTCTAGTAGAAGTAGTAGTAGTAGTAGTAGTAGTAGTAGTAGTAGTAGTAGTGGTGGTGGTGTTGATGGTGGTGGCGGCGGTGGTGGTGGTGGTCGTCGTCGTCGACGTCGTCGTCATGGAGGAGGAAGAGGAGGGGAAGGAGGAGGAGTGCAGGTATTATTATCTTTATTATTATTATTATTGTAGTAGTAGTAGTAGTAGTAGTGGTGGTGGTGGTGGCGGCGGCGGCGGCGGCGGAGATGATAGTGATTGTGGTGTAGGAGGATGGGGAGGCGGAGGAGGATGAGGAGGCGGAGGAGAAGTAGCAGCAGCAACAGTAGTAGTAGTAGTAGTAGTAGTAGTAGTAGTAGTAGTAGTAGTAGTAGTAGTAGTAGTAGTAGCGGCATCATCAGCAGCAGCAGCAGTAGTATAAAGCGTTATTTGGCCATTTGCCTATCCATAGTGGAAACTATTCGGCAGTTGACTGACGCCACTTAGTTCTTCAGGATTTTGATTGCTTTTGATAAACCTCGACATTTACTTCAGTCGTACAGCTAGGGTTTATTTAGCTAGAGTTTACTGAAGCAAAGCTAATAAAATCCAGTCTCATTTATAATCACATCTGTTAAATCAAGTAGGTGGATGAATGGAATGTTTGTCACGCAATACCGTGATTACTTCACAAACTTTAAAGGGGCACTGTCATCCAAAAAAGTAAAGGGGCACACGGCACTACTGAAGTCTGTTTGTATACTTTGGGCCTACGTTGTGTGTAAATTATGAAGTAACGTGCAAAGATGCATATATAATGAGTTAATTTACTAAAGTTCTATAAAATAAAACATCACAATATTTAGATATTCTCCGATTTTTTTTTATCAATTTTGAATTTATTTATTTTTATATTCAATATTCGGGGTAGACTAAAGAAATAGTATAAAAAACAGCATAAAAACGTTGAAAGTTGATGGATATATATCCCGAAGTAAAATATTATACTAAATTTGCTTGAGTTATTTCCTTCTAAGAAATTTTTATTTTAAAACTAATTGAATTATATTATAAACTGTATCGAGTCTAACTTTTACTATAACATCATGGCACGATTCTTCGTTTAGCGGGCTGGCGTGGCGCAGTCGGTAGCGCGGCGGATTTGTAACCGGAGGCCCCGGGTTTAATCCTCCGTGGTGCCACTGAGTTCCGTCGGTGTGTTCTTGGGCAAGACACTTCCCCTTAGCCTCGTCCGTCAAATGGTGACGTCCCGTGTATCGGTCTATCCTCCGAGCACGTTAAAGAACCATAGCAATATATTCGATAATAATAGTAGGGCAGTTCCCCTCTCTCTGGGGCGGCTCTACATAACCTATATTATTACCTGATCTCCTATATAAATGCTATATCGTCATTTCTTGCTAATTCACTAAGGAAAAGACTGTTCCCGGTGAAAACGAACTGTTACCGGGCTTTAGTTTCGACTGTTTCCCTCACGTGCTGGAATTTCGTTTGCGTGACGTCATGTTGCTTTTTTCACCATAGGTTCCCATTATAAAACAAATTTTCATTTTCACTGTTTCGTACAGTAACATTAATCAGGTAATAAAACAGTTATCACATGTGTGTTTGGAGAACAGTCAAAACTGTTTTCCCTTGGTGTCGGGGGATGTCAGTGTGAACTGTTTCCCTCGGCCTATCGGCCTCGTGAAACAGTTCACACTGCCATCCCCTCCACCTCGGGAAAACAGTTTTGACTGTTCCCCAAACAGACATGTGATAACTGTATACTGTGTTAATGAGCCGTTAAACAACATTCAATTCAATTCAATTCGTTTTAAACGATTAGCTACAATGTAGCAGTAGAGCAACAATGCCCTTGTCCCATACGGAATCGTTATACAGCTAAATATACAATTTTCCTCCATGTCAAATTCAGGTGATATGAAAGGGGCCAGCTATGTCGCCAAACAAAATATTGCTTGTTCGTTCGAATGAGTACCGCGACTGATTCTCTGTGAATGATTATTCATGGGGAAATGAGTGTAAATTCATTGACATTAGTTATCACGTTGATTTAATCTCTAGAACCATTCTACGAGATGAACTACACACGATCTACGCAATCAGACAGTCATTGAAATGGCAATACCTCGTACTGACACTAAACTTAAAGATAAACATCTCGGATTTTACTTGCCACATATTTCAGCCACTTCAGAAGATATCTGTATCTGTGCGCGTTACGTTGTGTGGGAATGTTTCAGATATTGGGTGTGTGTTTGGGGATAGGGGGTTTAGGGACTGTCGAAATGTTGGGCGGGGGAAACCCTGCCGCTCCCACCAACAACTCTCTCAAATTATCAGTTATTGCCTTTGCCCCATAGCAACGTTTCTTGTGTGTTTTGCTGCTTAAATTTCATGGTTGAGCGCAAATCAAGTAATCCACATGAAAAAGTGATCCGGTGGGATAATTATGGGTTTCAATCCAAATAAAATCTTCATATTCAGTGAGCATATATACTAAACTAGATCACATAATCAGTACGAAGTTATTGGTGTTAAATGAATAGCTTGGCCTGGACAACTATAGACGACTCGGCTAGTTGATGTTGTTTAAATCAGTATATCAATCTATACAGTTTAATATTATTTATTTTACATCAGTTGGATGGACAGCCCTATGGACTTATTTAAATCACTTTTGGTGTCTTCCTGTGTAGAACAGTACTAAGCAATGCAGATAAAGTGTCTTGCTCAGGGACACAACTCATATGGTAATGGCTGAGATCGAACAATCATTGGTCCAACGCTTTACCAACATCACATACTTTATATTATGTTTCATGGTTCTTATAAACGTTTGTTTTGTGGTCGCAGAACATCCCACTTGAATGATATGTTCAACTGCTAATAATATCAACCCCATCTAAATTAATATATATGATTTAGCAACACAAATATGTCGTCGAGTTTACCAGACCAGTCATTTATATAAAAACTACTGTATACATGGATATTTTAGCGTGTAGAAAATTTAGAAATTTAGAGAAAATCCCATTTCAGACTTTTAGCGTACATTTAATTTAGCGAAAACCAATTCTGTGTAATATTTACCACATCGTGAAAACAACAAAATGCCATTTTTACACCCTTATCTATAAACGGTGGTTTATTCAGCAAGTGAAGTAACTCTTGGGAAACATTGTAAAAAATAACATGTATTGTCTGGGTTAGTGCTAGTATGAGCGGTTAAATGTGAATATTACATCAGACGGTGTTCCATGACAAAATGATGGTGACTAGTTTAGCTGGTTTTAATTTTAGCGAATTAAAATAAAAGGACGAGCAAAACTAGCAACAACACTTTTATCAACAACAATCGCCTACAGTCCTTTGAAAATTTATTCAACAAATTTGTTCAAATATTACAGTGAAATATATTCACTTACAGACTACCAATAAATTAGATCCAGTATTTCTTTAAAATCCGAATTAAGTAATTAAATAAAATTGGCAAGTGTCCATTCAATTTAACTTGTCAAGTGTCCCTTTAATCCCATCTTAGTTTAGGTATTTCTTGGTTGAATTATTCACAGTAGTCCAAATAAGCCAATGTCACTTTTATTATATACTCAGCAAAAATAGAAAGTATCCACTTTGTTTTCCTGCAAAATCTGAGACTGTAAGTAAGAACTAACAATTGTAGCATGATTTTCTTTTAATAACATCCTTGTTTGATGTTCACACAAAATTTCATCGAAATATACCTCATAATAAAAAAAAATCACAGTTTAAAAACAAAAGTGTGAAAACGAAATTCACAAAACTGAACAAATGTAAAGGTAAGACAATAGCACAGATTCAGCACTCTAAGTCGATTCAAATACACAGAAAACTATTCAAAACCTCGCTAATATCTCATGTGTCCACCGTTACACCGAATACACGCAAGAATGCGACGTCGCATGCTTCTGACGTAACGACTGACGAATTCTGGAGGTAATGTGTTCCATTAGGCGGACAAGTGCTGCTGCAAGGTCCTGAACACTTTGGATAGGGTCATCCTGACGTATACAACGTCCCAAATTTGCTCGATGCTTCGTCAGTCGTAACGTCAGAAGCATGAGACGTCGCATTTTTTAGTGTATTCGGTGTAACGATGGACACATGAGATATTAGCGAAGTTTTGAACATTATTTGAATGGGCTTAGACTGCTAAATCTGCTAAATCTGTGCTATTGTCGTTAATCTTTACATGTGTTAAGTTTTGTGAATTTTGTTTTCACACTTATGTTTTTAAAGTTTGATTTATTTTTTAAGCATTCGGTATATTTCGATGAAACGTTGTGTGAACATCAAACAAAGACGTTATTAAAAGAAAATCATGCTACAATTGTTAGTTCTTTCTTACAGTCTCAGATTTTGCAGGAAAACAAAGTGGATACTTTCTATTTTTGCTGAGTATAGATGTGCAAAATAATTTGCTATTCTCTCACAATAAGTATTTAATAAAAAACATCCAATATTTGTATAATGTTTCTTTTAACTTTTACTGAACTCTGAAGTACAATATTAAAACAAATACTGAACAAATAATAACCCTGTATTTATACTGTCATAGAACATAATAGAACATCATAGAAGCTGTAGAATAGTCCAATAAGATAAACATGTTATATTTAAATAACCTTGAAAGACTGTATAAACATCCTATGATGTTTCACATCATAAACATCAACAATGTAATTACTCATCCAGAAACTTCTGTATGTTACTAATTACAAATGCATGGCCTTGGATGACACAAACAATAACATAATTACATTATTCTTAAAAAATATTGCGGACCATATTGTTATCATGGGAAAATCACCTAAAGAATTACAAAAAAAAATATTAATTTACTTTATGACTATTGTGACAAACGGGGATTAGAGGGATTACAATACTCTGTCATAGGGAAGGCCGGATACATATGCATACGATAAAATTACCATATAGACTTTTCCGGTTTGAAAGGTGATAAGAAACAATGCCCGTATCCAGGTGGAAGCTCGCAAGACATAATTTTGCCTGATATAGACCCCGGACCCCTCGTTGCCCCTCAGCCAAAGTGTTGGCTTCCACTTTGTTTATGGTCTGACTCCACCACTGAGGGAATGAAGAGAGAGTGTGGTTGCATATTAAAGTCATAATACGCCTGGTCGATTATTCGATTTAAAAAATGTACGTAAACAGCTGTTGCATTTGGCCTTGACAGCATGATCGACTGGGTCGGTGGAAAACGGGGGAATTAATATTGATCCCACCAACGTTCGCGTTATTATAGGTCTTTATTGTTCGAAATTTGATAACGGACATCAAAAGTGGTCTTGATCATCTTCGACGCTTGATTGTAAATACAAATGTCGCAGATGATCTAGACTAACATCAAAGTAGGTAACTTACCACGAAAATAGATATGTGACCTGCATCGTAACCTATTATTTCTCGTTGCCTACACACGTTGCCTACACACGTTAATCAAAGTACTTAAAATACTGAATTGCGAAACCACAGGGCGGAGTGTATGGGTTCAACTGTTTCGCACATGAAATAATTGTAACACAAACTTGACAGTTGAGTACGTTGTAACACTTACTTGACAGTTCAGTACGCTGTAACACATACTTGACAGTTGAGTACGCTGTAACACAAATTTAGCAGTTGAGTACGTTGTAACACAAACTTGACAGTTGAGTACACTGTAACACAAACTTGTACAACACGTACAAGCAGCGATTAATTCTTAAAATCAATTGCTAAGATCTATGTTTCAGTTCTGGAGAATAAGTTGTTGTTTTTTAAGGTTTCGAATATGTTTGTAATGGCGGCAATCTTGAATGGCGGAGAGACCTATTTTACCTCTTATGTATTTCCCCTCGGTATCAGAGGTATTCACGTGTGAAAAGAAATTGAAATTGATCGGTGAGCTGATCTTTTTCGTAACTCGTTATTCTTACTTCATGACTTGCATATTTACAAACCATTATTAAGTATTATTTCAAAAGTGCAAACTAATTATGCGTATTACTAGTTGTGGATTATACTACACCAGTATTTTAACTTTCAATTTTACTTTCAGATGTACCGAGACAGCAATTGGCCTTCCCTCATTCTACCCTTTAAAATTGTTTGGTCGTCTTCAATTGCTGGAAGATAGTAAATGTATCGAAATGTTGCGTATTGAAGAAAGATGGACCGTCCGAGATATTGTGTATAATCCAGCACACACCGTGAAGTACGCTAATAACATTCATCCGTCATATCGAAAATCCATATGATGACATACGGCAAAAAACGGAATCCAAAAAAGTAAACCATGTGGATAGTAATTGAAAGGTTCAAAAAATCATCAAACAACAGTTTTATGTTTGACGATAAAAAAAAAGAAAACTTTGACAACTACTTTTGAGTCTCAAATTTGACCGGATGTTCATATGACCTTGACATTTAAGTTCATTAAAAGGTCAAACATCTTAAATATGTATTCCCTTATAAGGCAGCCATCAGGTCGGCCTCACACTGACGTTTATTTTAAAGATAGTTTAGCAATTAGACTGTAACTTGCATAATGATGAAACTAGAACACTTCACTTTATTTATATAAAACTAAATGAGATCAATAGTATTGACATGTGTCCCGTTGTAATCCTAATGCGTTTATAAGTAGCTAACCTATCAACAACAGCCACATTTTACAACATATGTACACCGTTACAAAAGTACTGACGACGAGTTATATATATAACCATTACGTGGTCCGAGTATTAACTTTCATACCCATTTAACCCCTTCTCCAAGAAGCGAAAACGGGGTTGGCCTGGGGTATGAAATAAAACTTAATTTTGGCTTTAAAAGTTTGCATATTATAAAATTAAAACATTTAATAGATATTTTTAAACCGGTTATCGCATTTTTGCAGTAGAAAATGCTTTTTAAATGTATTTTATTTTCGAAATATCCGTTATAAAGTCCTGCTAATATAAACTTTCACATCGCTTAATGGAATTAAGGCGGGACCACGTAATGTTACATATTCTGAGAATACAAACTCTATAGACACAATATAAACGGCTTTAACCAGCCAGACCAACCCCAAAATTTGAACGTCGAATTAAAAGTTACCACTAACGGGTATTTTAAGAACCCGTGAATAAAAATATATACTTTAAATCAGCACATATACTTTATTATAAGACCTAAACATCTGGACAGAGTTTTACTAAATGGCTCTGTAGTGTAATGGTGACGTTATTTGGCGGGTTATTTTCTTTATAAGTAGATATTTGTATGTGTATTATGTTGCTATCATAATACGTTCAAAACCTAAAAATGTCCAACTGTATATCCTGTTGCTATCATATTGATTTCAGTAACGCATCGGCTTTGGGCGTATCTAGTCGGTATTTAATTAGGTTTGATAGCTGACACCGTCTTTGATAAATGAAGTGAAAGTGCTCTTGACAAATGTTCGCCCCCGAACGAAGCCTTTAGCGGACACTCAGAGGAAGTTGTTATCTTAAGACGTCGTTTGCCCTAGATAAGATGTGGTCGGATAGGTCACATAGTTCTTCTAGTGAAACAATTTCTATCAATACTCAGACAACTGTATTAAACGTGCATTGCCAACTCTAGATTAAATCTAGACTCAGGCCTGCCAAATCTCAGTAAAAAAATCGACATCTTAGGACCTGATTTCTTTCTAAAGTCTGATTTTTCAATTAAAAAATGAACAGCTGAATTTTCACTGATTAAAATACACTAATGAAACAAAATATTTCATGCGTTTAATACTTAAAATATGTTGATTAAGTATTCTCTATCAATATAAAAAATAAATAGTATTCATAATTAGCATCAAACAATAAGCATGTAAAATATCTTTAAAAATTAAGTGAAATTTATATCAAAATATTTTCTCCGCGAGCTATATATAATCTCAGGATTGTTCTGTTACACGTTGGCAGCCCTGTAAACGTCAGAAAATTGTTGATTTAAGGTAATATTAAGGGGACACACTGCAACCTTGAAGTATTGATCAATTATTGCAATTAGTACCTTAAAGGGACACATGGCAATCTTGACTTTTTTTAAACTTGCGGCGTACCATTTGTTTTACTACATAACTAGCATTTGTTCAATCATTAATATTAATTATGAGTAAAATATAAAGCAATTTGTTTTTTCATATTTGTAACTGTTAGCTTTATTGCACCGGTAACATATTTAAAACCTATGGCAGAATCACGAAGACAATTTGAATACTTCTATTTAATTATATTGAAACATGTTTACATTCAGAATGTTACTGGAATCTAAGGATTCACCAAAGAAATTAAGAAAAATGCACGGATACACAGTCATCCTAAGGGCACACCAAAGTAACCTAGTAGAGAATGGACGGATACACACCCATCCTAAGGACACACGAAATGAACCAAGAAGATAATGGAAGGATACACAGCCATTCTAGGACACACCGAAATAACCAAAAAGAGAATGGACGGATACATGGACATCCCATGGACACACCAAAGTAACCAAGAAGAGAATGGACGGATACACAGACATCCTAAGGACACACCAAAATAACCTAGTAGAGAATGGACGGATACACAGCCATCCTAAGGACACCAAGGTAACTCAAACGAGAATGGAAGGATACACAGACATCCTAAGGGCACACCAAAATAACCTAGTAGAGAATGGACGGATACACAGCCATCCTAAGGACACACCAAAATAACCTAGTAGAGAATGGACGGATACACAGCCATCCTAAGGACACACCAAAGTAACCTAGTAGAGAATGAACGGATACAAAGCCATCCTAAGGACACACCAAAGTAACCTAAAAAGAATTGACAGATACACAGCCATCCTAAGGACACACCCAAGTAACCAAAAATGAGAATGGGCGGATACACAGACATCCTAAGGACACACCAAAGTAACCAAGAAGGAACGGACGGATACACAGAAATCCTAAGGACACACCAAAGTAACCAAAAAGAGAATGGACGAATACACAGACATCCTAATGACACACCAAAGTAACCAAAAAGAGAATGGACGGATACACAGACATCCTAAGGACAAACCAAAGTAACCAAGAAGGGAACGGACGGATACACAGACATCCTATGGACACACCAAATTAACCAAAAATATAATGGAAGGATATACAGACATCCTAAGAACACACCAAATTAACCAAAAAAATAATGGAAGGATATACAGACATCCTATGGACACACCAAAGTAACCAAGAAGGGACCATACGGATATACAGACATCCTATGGGCACACTAAAGTAACCAAGGAGAGAATGGAAGGATGCACAGCCATCCTAGGAAACAGCAAAGTAACCAAGAAGGGACCGTACGGATATACAGACATCCTATCGACACACTAAAGTAACCAAGAAGAGAATGGAAGGATGCACATCCGTCCTAGGACACACCAAAGTAACACAGAAGAAATTGGACGGATACATAGACATCCTATGGAAACACCAACGTAACATAGCAGAGAATGGACGGATGCACAGCCATCCTAGGACACACCAAAGTAACACAGAAGAAAATGGACGGATACATAGACATCCTATGGAAACACCAACGTAACATAGCAGAGAATGGAAGGATGCACAGCCATCCTAGGAAACAGCAAAGTAACCAAGAAGGGACCGTACGGATATACAGACATCCTATGGACACACTAAAGTAACTAAGAAGAGAATGGAAGGATGCACAGCCATCCTAGGACACACCAAAGTAACACAGAAGAAATTGGACGGATACATAGACATTCAATGGAAACACCAACGTAAAATAGCAGAGAATGGAAGGATGAACAGCCATCCTAGGACACACCAAAGTAACACAGAAGAAAATGGACGGATACATAGACATCCTATGGAAACACCAACGTAACAAAGCAGAGAATGGAAAGATACACAGCCATCCTAAGGACACACCAAAGTAACCAAGAAGAGAATGGACGGATACATAGACATCCTAATGACACAACTAACCAAGAAGCTCGAAATAAAAACTACACCGAAATTTAAACGAGTTTTGACAGTTTAGCCTACATACTCTCATAAGCTCAACATGATTGGGGGGCAACATTTACAATTGAAGTTCACTTAATCGAAGTTACAGAAGAAGAAGAAGAAGAAATTTTATTGACTTAAACTATTACATAGTTTTTCATCATATAAACATACATTTTACAAATATAATTTGACCACAATAACAAGATTAGTACAGGTTCATCAATTTATGCATTAATATGGGAGAAAAAAAGAAGAAAAAAAGGAAATATATCATGGAGAGAAATTATTTTTTTATATATATACAGGAATCAAAATCTAAAATCTAATACGGTACAATAGAACAGTTGTATTATAGTGAGAATGAACGAGATTATAAGTTATTTATGATGGTACGTCTTAAAGAGAAAGCTTCTGAGATGTATTTGCTAAATTTGATAACATCTCTTTTGTTTGTTGACTGAAGGAGAGCAATGAATTTAATCATACTAAGCCTATGGCTATAATATCGTTTTATATATTTACTTCTGATTGTATTATAAACAGGACATATTAACGCAAAATGGAACTCGTTCTCTATATCATTAGTGTTACTTATTTGACATATCCGTTCATGTCTTTCTAACCTTTCACGACAAAACCTACCTGTCTAGAGGACAAGCGTAATCTGGTTACCACACTGCGATCGCGCCTGGTATGCAATACATCTAGATAATTGTCATATTCAAAATGATGTTTAACAGATTTGTAAAGAGTTACACTTGAGTTACGATGCACCAAGGATTTGTACAATAACTTATTGTACAAATCCTTGGATGCACCGAGACTTTATGGCAGACGCTTGATTTACTCATATAGCAAAGCCGAAATTACACATGTCAGTCTTAAAATAGCCCCAAAATTTAACCCAAGCCTTTATTATTATCATTTGGCTTTAAACCTGAATGCATATAATTAAATAAAATTGATTCAATGTGGATGTTTCAACTTTTCTTTGTTATTCTATCCGTTAGCTTCTAATATTTAATTGGTGCAATATAAGGCCATATTTACAAGCATGTTTGTTTACCCGACGGCAAAAAAAAACAAAAAAACTAAAAATAAGAATTTTTCCCCCAGTGTCGAATTCCACAAAAGAATCTGACTTAATTAAGTGTGGCCTAATCAACAATTACAAATATTAAAAAAAAACATATGCTTGGAAATATTCCAATATTTATTACAGTGTATATGCTTACAGAATCCTAGGAAATAATCAGATATATTCTGTAGTAGTTTCGTGCAATATTTTTGAATATTGTAACCAATATTTTTGAATATTGTAACATAATATAGTAAATATGTGCTTTAAATGAGGCTAGAGCCCTGACCCTTCAGGTCAGTAGACAAATGGTAGACGACGCCCTAACCAACTGCGCTTTCGCTATGTTGCACCGCAAATTCGTTTTAAATTGCATATAACCATTGTTACGATCTGCAATCTGATTGGTTACCGCGATTCGGCATGTGAACGAGTTTGTAAAAAAATATTTGAAAAAATTGATTTATAAAATATTACCGTCAGAACGACCTGAGTTTTATATAAAAAAAAAAACAACATTGTCCCGTGTCCCTTTAATGTAATAGCTACACATCCTATCTCTCAAAGTTGATTGTGTTGTGTGATTGCTACAATTCCTGGTCGACTTTTATACCAACTTTAACCCTTAGCCCCCTATGAATGTATAATGGACTGTCCTTTCTTTAAACTTAGACCAGATCCGGGTTTACAATGGACGCAACGGCTATTTTGGTCGTGCTGAGCGGGTTAAGAGTTAATTGTCACAATAATATTGTTTGTGCCGCGAAGCGACAGTAAACGTATCCCCGTATATCCAATCAATATGATTATACCTCACGTTTTCACTCCTGTATAAATTGCCCATACCCTTAGAGTGAAGCAATTTTTACTGTTCACCGGTAAACAATTTTTATTATTATACCTCACGTTTACACCTGTATAAATTTCCCATACCCTTAGCGTGAAGCAATTTTTACTGTTCACCGGTGAACAATTTTGTTACACGAGTGTGACGTCACGGGAAGTATAAAATAGGTTTTGGGTTTTGCCAATAACGACACGCTTTGCCAATTGGAAATCGGTGGACGCTTATTAAAATACAGTTGAAGTTATGTCAATCGTAAGACGCTTGGTTTACCAAACGACAATACAAAAAATATGGCGAGCAGATTTGTTACTTTAAATCAAAACTGGTATAAAAATATAAATTAAAAAAAACATATATTGCGATTTTTCCCCCTCGTATATTTAAACTTTAATCAAAACATTTGTTCGGTATAATAAAATAAATATTGCATCCCAGTGAGGGTGACAGTGTATATTGTCAACCTTCGTAAAAATAATGTCAACCGAGGCGAAGACGAGGTTGACATTATTTTTACGAAGGTTGACAATATACACTGTCACCCTCACTGGGATGCAATATTTATATACTGCTATCTGTTCATCCCACAGGGATTGTATGCCTTTCGCAGATCCATTTCGGTCCTTAATGTTGACTGTGTTCTGGGAATGCTACATAATGGCGCCAGTTTCGCTATAGGAATGGACTGCCTCAACCGGGGACTCAAACCCAGGGCCTCAAGATTATCGTGCTAGATCTCTACCATATGAGCTATCGAGGATATATTGTTTGCAATAACATTTTCACCATATATCATCACGCGACTACATATAAATATTTATAGTACAGTCAATTACCAACGAAAGAATTACCAACGGAAACAGCTCATACAAACATGTCTCTCGATGGCGCGGATGACAGTGTTAAGTTGATCTACAGATGGAAGAAACCAAAGAACCCGACGAAATCCGATTGGGCGACCGCCGCACACTATCACTTACAACACCAAGACTAAGGCATAGTTTCGTCGGGATTCTGCTTTATGTACACAACGTTTGGCATTTCGTACGCTTTTGACAACAGTACCAAACATCCTTATTGTTTGGGGCGCTTGTTTCAGCAAAGGTTTTTCGGCAATAGCATGAGCAATTTTATAAATATGGCCATATATAATACATCATCAGAACTGGAAATTTTAGTGGTAAATAAAAATACCTTAAATGCTTTTTTGGTGGGTCTTTTTCCATGTAAATTCCTTGTTGCTTGGGCAGCAGAAAAATTACAAAATCTCAAATAACTTCAGTTTGCCCTAATAGTTTGTTATAAAACTTCCAGAGTGTCTTAATTTAAATTTATCCAACACAATAATTCATTTTTGGATAAAATTCTAAAGAAATTATTTTTTTCCAAATGGTTGATGCAGCAGGATTTTGCATTGAAAATGCGCTTCAAAAGCAATTTTTCGCATTTGGAATTTTTTATTTCTGAACCGATTTGGAAAAGTAAGGTATTTTTATTTACCACTAAAAGTCTGTTTCACTGATATACATCTTATTTATGTCCTATTTTAATTTTGTTTGAAAAGTCCACAAAACCTTTGGATGAATCAAGCGCCCAAAACAATAGGTCCTTTTTGTTCTTTTCAGAGTACAGTTTAACCAGTTGTCATCCCGCATGGGCGGCGGTGGTGCGGTGCCACTGGATTATTTAGTTCGGACACTTTTTTTATTAAACATTGTCCTTCGAATGGAAACTTTAACATCTAGGGCGGTCCTTTGTGCGGCGAAGGTACACCGGTCGGTGTAAATGAGTCTCCATGTCCCTTCCATAGTAAAGTGAGAACGTTGACAACCTGTTAAAAACTCAAACCTGGTTAGAACTATGGGAAACTTACATTATCGTGCAAATAAACATGTCCGCTAATAAATATTAACAAGAAAATAGGGGGTTTAATATCTCGTAAAAAACTTTTTCTTCAGCTGTATACTAACACCGTGTCAAAGGTCAACGTTATTCTTACCCCTCCCTTGCAATTCCATACCTTGTCTTCTTTCAATTCTGAAATTAATATCAAAAACTGTCGAAAACATGATGAACTGCTTTTTCAAATATCAACAACAGAATTCAGTTACAGCCAAAACATAATAGGAAACTGCACTAAAAAACGTTTTTAAAGAAAACAAGATGAGCACTCTTTAATACCGAACTACTTTCGAATGCACCAAGCGAGCACATCCCGCTGATATATTATATAGTGAAATATAACCTATACAGAGTAGGGCACATACAGGGTAGGGCACGGTTTCCGGATTCCTGTGTATACTTTCCCTCTCTTGGGAGCGACTCGAATAACATAAAACATTTGATGAGCGCGTTAATTCATTTTGGCAGAACAGTGTGTACGAATTGAATTGTAAAACAAATACGTGACATAGGACGCTCAGCTCAAGTTCGCGTAGGTGGCATATGTGCACATGTTATACTTGTTTGCTTTACGTCATTTTCAACACATGTAATGTTATATTTAATTATATGGCGGTCGATTTTTCTGTGGTGGATGCAGATCACACACTTTTCCTGGTAGGACCAGTACTGTACACCTCCCGCCATCCGTAAGAATCGACACTTCCTTACTTACAAGTCGAGCTTCCAGTGGGATTCCATCCCGCGGTGGTGAGAGGTGAGAAGGTGTTAAATGTTTTTAGAACGTATTGTTCTCTTCTAAATCGAGTAATAATGATGCTTGTTCACGTTGCTAAATTCAATTAGAAACACTTTATGTCTGGAAATAAGTGTTACTACTGAAAAAATTTAAACACTGGAGAGACTGTCCTTATTATTATGTTTGTTCATGTTAAAACACATCCATCCATCCATCCATCCATCCGTCCGTCCGCCCGCCCGCCCGCCCGCCCACCCACCCACCCATCCATCCATCCTCCAACCCGCCCACCCACATGTCCGTCCGTACGCCCTTCCGCCCGCCCGCCCGCCTGGCTTGCTGCCTGTCTGCCTGCCACATGCCTGCCTACCTACCTACCTATCTACCTATCATGTTTATAATATTTGAGTCAAGCTGTCATGAAATAAAATTAATTGCATTAAGACCTCTTTGAATTATATATAAACATTTTTAGGATTTAAGATTTTATTTTGATTCTGATTGCAAAAAAAAAAGAACCATATAACCACTGAGATTCATGCCTGTCGCATAGTACAGGCCGGATTGATACGGATTTTATATGTATACCGCATAGTACAGGCCGGATTGAGGTACAATTGGACTTTATCCTGAGTGTGCGCTGTGTTTTATATGGCAAAATTAAAAAATCTTTGTGTTTAGTGTTTACTCTATACTCGCACAACCACAGAACTAGATATGATTTATTGAAGATGGACTATATATAGCTTTTCAACATAGCTGTCAAGGCCCAGTGGAAGTCAAGAGTGAGATGGGGCCAAAATGTAAGGGGCGGATGGATGCCTCTTGGTTATGGGTTCAGTTGGGTGAAACCCGCTTAAGTCCGAGACAGTCCGTGTTTGAATTTCGTGAATTTTAGCTTAAAGGTTTACTCGTAATACTGTTCATATGATAATACATTTCAAATGAATTTATTGTCCACACAAAATATGGAAGCGAATACTGAAATCCTGGTTAAATTATATTAAAAATCAAATGCAATTTGTTCATGAATTTGTTAACATTCTTATTTTATGTACTTATCTTATTATATTATGTACTTATGTTATTATGTTATGTACTTATGTTATTATATTATGTGGTATCTTTATTATGTTCTGTAGATATCTTTTTATATCATGTAGCATCTTCATTATATTGTGTGCGTTCTTTATTATGTACATTTATTATTTTGTTATGTGGATATTTTATTATATTATGTAAATTGTTTATTATATGATGTGCTTTTCTTATTATATTTTGTAGTCAGTTTAAAACATTATTTTATGTACGAACTGTAGTTTCAGAGAAGAAGATTTTTTAAGTTTTTCCCTATACAAGTCTATGTAAAACATGTGACCCCTGTGGCGGGGCCAAATGTGACCCTAGGGTCACATAAAAAAAATAATACCCCTCCGCCGACCCATGGACCAAGTTTTTAAAATATATATATAAAAAAAAGTTAAAAAAACAAAACAAGAGGGCCTAATCGCTCTATTGGCTATATGGAATCGTTGATGGGGAACACGACAACAACATGCGCAAACAGGCTTGGTACTGATCATTCCTGCCAAGTTTCACTAAAATCCAGGCAGGGGTTCAGGAAACATTGTCCGGTCAAAGTGTGTATTGAAACTTTTAAAGGGCCATCATTCTGCCAAAAATCATTCAACGGAACACGGTGACGATATACTTAACTAGATTTTGTACTGATCATCCCTGTAAAGTTTCATTAAAATCTGGCCAAATGAAAGCGATATCGTCTAAATGAGGCAAAAAACAGCATTTATAACTAAAACAAGGGCCGTAACTCTGGTGTTACTAATACGATTTGGCTGTTTGTCAAACTTATTTGTGCTTACATTGATATTAACAATCTATGTAAGTTTGGTAAAGATCAAATAATAAATGAAGATGCCAGAGTGTTAACAAGGCAGAAAATAGTTTTTTTTTTGGAAAATCAAGGGCCATAACTCTGTTGTTACTAATCCAATTTGGCTGCTTTTCGAACTTGTCCGAGCTTTCATTGATATTAACAATATATGCAAGTTTGGTAAAGATCAAGTAATAAATGAAGGTGCTACAGTGTTCATAAGGCATAAAACGACATTTTTCAAAAAAAAACAAGGGCCATAACTCTAGTATTACTAACCCAATTTAGCTGGTTTTCGAATTAATCTGAGCATACATTTATATTAACAATCTATGAAATCAAATAGATAAATGAAGGTGTCAGAGTGTTAACAATGCAGAATATAGCTTTTTTCAGAAAACCAAGGGCCATAACTCTTTTGTTACTAATCCCATTTAGCTGGTTTTCGAACTTGTCTAAGCAGTTATTGAGATATAAAATCCCTGCAAGTTTGGTAAAGATCAAATAATGAATGAAGATGCTAGAGTGTTCACAAGGCAGAATATGGCATTTTTTAGCAAATCAAGGGCAGTAACTCTGCTGTTACTGATCCAATTCAGCTGGTTTTCAAACTTGTCCAAGCTTTCTTTAGTAATAACAATTTTTGCACGTTCGGTTAAGATCAAATAATAAATAAAGGTGTTACAGAGTTCACAAGACATAAAATGGCATTTTTCAGAAAAACAAGGGCCATAACTCTGGTGTTACTGACCCAATTTGGCTGGTTTTCAAACTTGTACAAGATTTCATTGGTATTAACAATTTTTGCAAAGTTGGTAAAGATCAAATAATAAATGAAGGTGTTAGAATGTTCACAAGACAGAACATGACATTTTTCAGAAAAAAACAAGGACCCTCCGGTGTTACTGATCCGATGTTGCTGGTTTTTTGCATTTTCAGAGCTTTCATTGATATTAATAATCTCGGCAAGTTTGGTAAATATCTAATTATAAATGAAGGTGCTAGAGTGTTCACAAGGCAGAAAATGTCATTTTTCAGAAAAATAAGGGCCATAACTCTGGTGTACGGACACTATATGCCTGCACCACTTTCGTGTCGGGGCATAACAATACAGCATATTTAACTAAATGAACGGCCATAACTCCAATAAATCTGGCTGGATTTCGAACTTTCTTTAAGCGTGAAGTACGAGCGTTCATTAATATTAACAATCTGATAAAGTCCGGAAACAATGATGAACAAGAGTGTCCATAGGACACAAAATACGCCCGTCAAAAGTGGATCATTTGTTACTGTGACATCCGAGATAAACTCAGCCGTTGTATAATCCTCGCCGAATCATCGGCGATAATAGCTCACAAAGATTGTCAACAGAAAATAAGGAATGTCAAACTGAACAAACATAACCTTAAAATTATCAGAACATTAAAAATGTAAATCGCTGACCAAAATAATTGAAATATCGCCAAATGTTGTATACAGACCTTGCAAGAAAGTTCAGGCTTGGCAAAAGTTTTTAACACAAAATCCTGAGATTTTTAAAATTTAGATTTATAGCGCGCGAAGAACATTTTTAAATGGAAATTTGGAGCGCGTGACCTCATTTTCGCAATTGTTTTTTTTTTAAGTGAAAATTTAAATTACATATGCAATATGTAAAACAAGTTGATCCAGTGTTTGATAGTTATAGGAAATAATAAATTAGCATAGTATATTCAGTCAGTGCATTACACGGATGAACCCCATTGATTCGACACTTGTAAATACTCCTCTGACCAGCAAGCGTAACAGGACAAATTTGGTAATATAACGGATAAACTGTGAAAATATAGCTGTTTAATCATGAACATTTTGATGCAAAAATCCGTAGGTTGTACATTTAAATCCGGAGATCCGCAGAGCGACTGAAAGATCCGGAGAATCCGAATTTTATCCGGAGATTTGGCAGGCCTGAAAATGGCCACGAATACCTTTATCTGAAATTTAACAAATTTCTAAGAGACAATGAGGAACAGACAATGAGGAACATTGCTTATTTATTGTTTTTAGATATAGTTGAGTGGTTATCAGAAAGCGACAGTCATCAAATGCGATACTCGCCAGAAGTGAAGCAATTTTGGAATGTAGGCCTTAAATTGTTCAAGGGAAAGTTTTAAGATTCATTGGAGGTTGGAAAACCCAAGGACAAGTGCCTCAAAGAACACTAAACCCGCGGTAATCTGCTGTCAAGTTGATGTCCCTCATAGAAATTGTATCGGAGGTGAAAATGCAATTTTGGAATGAAGGCCTTAAATTGTTCAAGGGAAAGTTTTAAGATACATTGGAGGTTGGAAAACCCAAGGATAAGTGCCTCAAAGAACACTAAACCCGCGGTAATCTGCTGTCAAGTTGATGTCCCTCATAGAAATTGTATCGGAGGTGAAAATGCAATTTTGGAATGAAGGCCTTAAATTGTTCAAGGGAAAGTTTTAAGATTCATTGGAGGTTGGAAAACCCAAGGACAAGTGCCTCAAAGAACACTAAACCCGCGGTAATCTGCTGTCCCTCATAGAAATTGTATCGGAGGTGAAAATGCAATTTTGGAATGAAGGCCTTAAATTGTTCAAGGGAAAGTTTTAAGATTCATTGGAGGTTGGAAAACCCAAGGACAAGTGCCTCAAAGAACACTAAACCCTGCGGGAATCTGCTGTCCCTCATCGAAATTGTATCGGAGGTGAAAATGCAACATAATTCACCCAGGGATCATACATGGAATGATTGATTTAATAAATTCTGATGTCGAAACACAAGCACAAACATACACATTATGTGTTGATGGGAAGAAAATAAACATGAGAGAGAGAGAGAGAGAGAGAGAGAGAGAGAGAGAGAGAGTGTGTAAATTAGACATTTTCGATCAGTGATGTTTTTATATAGGCATGAAAAGCGCTTCCTACCGTATTCGTAAACAAAATGGGCTGTGTACATTTATATTGCAGATTTTATTTCCATTTAACTGATGCATTGAAAGTATGCAGATAAAAACGGTAATACCGGTAAAGTAAAAAAAAAATCGGTTCACAATACCGGTACAGATTTGAAGCTGTACCCACTGCCGACAATCGCACTATACATCAAAGTTTTACTTTTTTCAAAGAAAAAAGAACTTATTCGCGACCTTGACATAGTCGTCACAATGACAGTTCGGTGTATGTGCGTTCGTCCGTCTGTCCGATTTTGTCCAGGCTGTAGCTTTCTTATGCATTTAGGAATCGCACCCTCGGGCAACGCCATCGCATCTTCGTGCATCGTCATTATATCTTCTGGCACCGCCATCGCACGTTCGCGCATCGCCATTGCACCATCACCCATCGTCATCGCAGCTTCCGCTTGGAGCATCGGCCTTTAGGCAATGCACGAAAACACGATGATGGAGCACGAAGACGCACTGGGGAAGCGCGAAGAACACGATTCAAAATGTCAAAGTTATTTCGCGCTTCGTCGTCTCTTCCTAATGGATCGTATGAGAGAAAAACAAAAATGTACACCGTACAGCTGTACACAAGCCAAATTAATACATTGTTTGTTGCCATTAAAACTGCACACAATTAATGGGAATTCTATTCTGTTCTATTCTATTCTCTGTTCTGTTCTGTCGTGTTGTGTTGTGCTCTGCCTATTTTTCTAATAATGTTGTATTTTCGCCGATCTGTATGTACATGTGACGTTTTCGTCTAAACAATCATTTATTGCATTCTTTCGTGCCGTTTTAACACGTGAAAAATACGTTTTTGCTCTACTAGGAGTAGAGATGCCACATTTGTGACATATTCGTGCGATTTTTGTGAAATATCCGCATCTATTCTTCACATCTATGAAGAATTCGCACTAATTCTTCACACGTTTGAAGAAATCGTTTCTGTGAAATTTACGGTTCAACAAACGTCGTACATGTGTAGCTCCAATCGGAGGTAAATGAGACGTTAGGAAAAGATACAATACTTTGCATTGAAAAACACAAACACATACACTATTCGTAAGAGTTGATCAACTAATGTTAATCATGATTATATAATACATTACCAACCTAAAATTAATTTTAAAACAAAAAACGCTTTAAGAAACAACTAAGTTTTGTAAATACGAGTCCGGGGCGGCAGCCTTTTAAAACTCCTAATAAACCATATGACCTTAGCTGCTGGTGCGTGCGACTATGAAATCCAATTTAATCAACTAATAATGGCCAAAATGGCCCTTGTGGATTACAGAATGTGAAACTCACAATACAACGCTGTTTACTGGATCATTTTAGATTTCGGCGCGTCGACAGTGTATACATTTTAAATTATCATAAGACATAACAATTATAGCAGTTATAATTGAACGGATATAGATAAACGTGTAAGTTGATTTATTATACGTTTCTATCACTTATATTATGGTTAAACAGTTCTTGATTTTTAACTTTGCCATCGGTAAGATTATGTTTAAACATTGTTCTGTACCGTTTTGTTTTTACCTTTTCCTTCATGTATTTAAACTGTAGGTATGTGTGTGTGCAGCGTGTTTTTTCCAACTGTCGCGATGTTGTCGAATAAGATACAATATCCCTGGCGCAATATTGTATAACACATTTATTATTATGTCTGTGTCAGAATCAAACAACAGCATACATTTTAATTTAATGTGTGGACGGTGGTGGGGTTAATGCGAGATCAATGTAAACAAAACATATTTGCTTTTTGTTTTGCACATTTGTCTTGCACATTTTTAGTTTAAATAAATAAAAAGCTGGCGCATTTGTGTGCATTTGTGTGCACAACTTCAAACACTTAAATGATTTTACAAATGCAATGTTTAATTTTGCAAAACAATTGCTTAATTCTTCTTTATCGATTAACCCAGTCTATCGGCATCCGCAGATTAATCTACCTGTTGTGTTGTTGTTGTTGTTGTTGTTGTTGTTGTTGTTTTCAAATCACAGGGTGTGGTCGGGTTAAACCGCAACAGTTATCAAACCAGTTGCTGTATTCATGTTGACCAACTAACCCAGTTTGAAGATTAATTGTCAGGTGTTTTGTAATGTTAAGTGACATGACCTTGATATAACGACACATATATATATATATGCAAATATGAATTATGAATAATGTTGAGAGACAATAACAGACAATATTAACGCAGATACGTGTATGCGCATACGCAGAAATTTGCATAACTGCGCATTATGAATTTCTTTACTGAATTCGATCAAGGCCACTATATACTGCTTTTATTTGATCATTGTTTGGAAAAATCGATTTAATTTTCATAGAATAAACCACCTGTTATTGTTTACTAACGAATAGCGCAGTTCATGTTTGACCTTGGTAGACTGTTAGATTAATTAACAATTTTTAACATTGTGTATTATAAACATAAATCTAGTAATATGTGTATTAACACTGCAATAACTGATCAATTGATCTATTAGTAATATTAGCTATAACTGTATATATCGTGCTAAGAGTCGGATGTGACTTATTCATAATATGCATGTACTTTGTCAGGTTTGTTTGGGATGGCCTCGAGGCCAAATATGACGAAAATAAATCCCTTCTTCTATTCGCGAATTCATCACGTGACAGAGCTGTATCGGATTACATGCAGCCTTTGTAACGCGTCAGATTAAGTTGGTTGGTTGGTTCAATGCTGTTTTACCTCATTTCAGCACATCACACCTCCAACCACACTTTGTCACTTACACGTGAAAGAGTAATTTGATATACCATTAAATATTTTGTGTTTAAATGGATAACATCGGAGAGAGCTTCTTACTTGTAGTAAAAACGAGCTTGCTTTTAAATTAATAGTTTCAACTCTATCAAGTGACAAGTATCATGGCAGGTAGCGTACAGCAGGCCGTTATGGGAACATCTCGCCTCTCGTCACTGCGGGTTCGAATCCCTTGTCATGTGTAGCCTAAGATGCGATGAAAATGATGTAAAACACCGTTTTAACCAACACCGCTCAAAAAACCCGGTGTGTTAAAATAGCAACCGAGGTCAATGTAACCGGTTTTAATCACAGGTATTCGGTTCATAACATTTTAAAAATTTCCTAAAAAAAACAAAACATATTTTATATTGTATATATATATTAAATATATGACATTTTTTTTTTTTAGGAAAGTTTTAAAATGTTATGAAATGACTTTTTGGATGAAGTATTTTTTTTTTATTTTTTTTTTTTTTTTTTTGGTGATGGGGGTGGGGGTGGGTTGAGGGTGGGAGGGGGGGTAGTAGAGGGGGGAGGAGGTAGTAGTGACCAAATCACACGCCGAATACCTGTGGTTTTAATGCGTGTCTGATTGTTTCTCGCTGGTGCGTGACGCATTACTGATATACTGAAGGAAAACCGTTTAGCAAGTTTTCGTTGCACCCTGAATTGAATTTAATGTTTAACGTCTCGTCAACACACACATCAATAACAGTCAAATATCTTATAAATGAACGTAGGGGTCAAACCCGTAAGGTCCCAAAATGTCAGTATATCTTGTATACGGTATTATTTCATCTAAAAAAAATGCTAAATTTTATCCTCTGTATATTTTGCGTTGATCAGGTTTGGTGACCTTGTGATTAAATATAATATCAAGTATCATAAAACGCAAATATACTTAACAAAAAAAGTTTAGCACAACTGATTAAACAAATGAACGTCGATTTAATTGTTTGAAGCTTTTAGAGATGTGATTTTACAAGTCATGTCATAAGTCAAAAGTCGTTAGTCGTTAGACACAGGTCATTACTCAAAATGTACCTATATGCTTTCGTATTTATGTCTCACTGCCGATAGAGAAATAAAAGATGAATTTATGATAAATGACAATTTCTTCAGAACCGCTTCAGTGCACAGCGGAATGCAGAGCGCGACGCATCTGTTTCACACGGACTCATCTGTTTTTCAACAGGAGTATAGGTCCAATATATACAAGAAAGTGTGTCAAATATGTAGATGAAAGTGTGTCAATATATAGATGAAAATGTGTCAAATATATAGATGAAAGTGTGTCAAATATATAGATGAAAGTATGTCAAATATATATATGAAAGTGTGTCAAATATATAGATGAAAGTGTGTCAAATATATATATGAAAGTGTGTCAAATATATATATGAAAGTGTGTCAAATATATAGATGAAAATGTGTCAAATATATAGATGAAAGTGTGTCAAATATATAGATGAAAGTGTGTCAAATATATAGATGAAAGTGTGCCAAAAAAATGTGTCAAATATATAGATGAAAGTGTGTCAAATATATAGATGAAAGTGTGTCAAATATATAGATGAAAGTGTGTCAAATATAAAGATGAAAATGTGTCAAATATATAGATGAAAATGTGTCAAATATATAGATGAAAATGTGTAACTGCTGGACTCAAAAGCATGCAATGGCTTGATCCCGATACTCTCGGTTCTCATGTCGTTCCGACTGAACCTTGGTAACTTAAACTGGAATACGCACAGTGTCGAATATACGGCATGTTCATGACCCCAAGGGGTTAGACTGGAGTCACACAATCAGGGACACGCAGCAATTTTGATTTATTTCAAACTCGCGGCGCCCCGTTAGTTTTCTACGTTAACTGCATATTTGTAAATCATTAATATTAATTATTAGAATATGGCTAAGCAAATATTAATAACTGTTGATTATATTGCACCGATAATATATTTAAACTTATGGTAAAACAACGAAGAAAAAAACTAAAACTAAACATTTTATTTATTTGTATGCAAGCAAGTTTAAAGTTAAAATGATACTCAGATATTAATAAATCGGTTGCTATTTTTTAATACTTGATATATCTTCAAGATTGCCGTGTGTCCCTTTTATAAGAATCCTTATAATACGAAAATACACCGAGCTTCTTTTATCAAAATTGTTATGATACGAAAATTCATCGAGCTTCGTTTATCAAAATTGAGAGGTTTGGAGATAATGCCGAGTGCCAATCTACTTGCATAGATTGAATTCCAACTTCGTCTCGCAATGGAATTTACGATGTAGTGCCATCTATCGATATTTTGGATAACAATGTTTGCCTATAGATAGTCAGGATTACATTAAAGTGTCAGTTGCTGGGGTGTTGATGTTTGTTTGGTGTTTAGCGTCGTTTTTTACACTTTTTGACAATGACGGTATGAATGGTAGAGGCCCCCCACCCACATATTCCTTGGTAGAACCAGTACTGTATACTTACCGCCATCCGTAAGAGTCGACACTTTCTCATTTAAAAGTCGAGCTCCCGGTAAGAATCGAACTCGCGTATTAAAATCATTGTCTCGATTTATTAATGATTTATACATATTTCTTTTACATCGATTGCGAGCAAGATCTTGCTACTTATATTTTAATCACTCTCGATGGCTTCCTGGGTGGGGAGGGGGAGGTTCTAGTTCAAGGATGGGGGTGGTGGGGGAGGGGGGTTCTAGTTCAAGGATAAATAACATAGCCACGGCGAGTATCGAACCCACGACTTCTAGAAGACCGACGCTCTACCATTGGACCACGCACTCCACTTTTTAAAAAGAAATAACACTCGGCGTCCCGTTAGTTTTCCTACATAACGTGCACTTGTTCAATAATTAATATTAATTATAAGAATAGAATGATATAAAGCATATTGTTGTTGCATATTAATATTTACTGTTGATTATATTGCAACAATAATACATTTTATAACACAATAGCCAAAATACACACTATGCATCGTGTAATACCCGAGGATATACACAGCATATGTTAGTTATTGTGGTATAAATACAATAGAGCACGAGTCTTGCACGTGTACGGACGATAATGCACTCGCTGACGCTCGTGCATTATCTCCGCGTACACGTGCAAAACTCATGCTCTATCCTATACTTATCACATAACTTACGCAGTGCGAGTGGAATAACACCATTCTATATTTTCGATATACCACTAGTTATATAAGTATGCAAATAAGCCTAGTATGCGCTGTCAAAAAAATAAATAATAACTATGATCCAATTCCCGTGGTATATGCGGTATTTATTAAACTCGTTAGCAAAAATGATATAATGCTCGGCAAGAGCCTCGCATTATAACATTTTGCCAACTCGTTTAATAAATTCAATAACGAATGAGTAATCATGTAAGATCCTCTATTAAAACTATGGTATAATATAACGAAAAAAATGAAAAGTCTAAATGTTACTTAAAGGGGTTGATGCACTATTTTCAAACACAGTTGATTTTAAAGGGCTCTGAAAAACTTGAAAAAAGCTGAAAGAATTATCAAAATGCCATGAAAAATAAAGGACATATGACTATTGAAAATGTGCAAAGAAACATAAAAGGAGGCGGCCATCTTTGAACGATGACGTCATCGCCACTTTTTGCCATATAAGGCATATTGATAAAATGTCGTTTAAAGCAAAGAAAATCACAGCAAAAGAAAAATAATACTAAAATGTATACATTTTACATCTGTATATTTGTTTTTAATCAATTTGCAGTGGTTTTCTTTGCTTTAAAATACGTTTCGTCAAATGCCATATATAGTAAAACGGCGCGATGACGTCATCGTTCAAAGATGGCCGTCTCCATTTATGTTCTTTGCAAATGTTCAATAGGTCACATCTCCTTTATTTTTCATGACATTTTGATAATTCTTTCAGCTTTTTCCAAGTTTTTCAGAGCCCTTTTAAATAAATCATGTTTGAAAATAGTGCATCAACCCCTTTAATTATATCAGGGAGAAAGTATACTTATACTTACTCCCTGATTATATCCAAGCAGGTTTATAATCAAAATGATACGGGATATATAAATCGAGATAATTACAACGCTTCATAAACATTTCAAGACTGCCATGTATTCCTTTAAGCCTCTCGACCACGTCGTCGCTGTTGTAGGATACCATGTTAAAGTGGCATTACCCTAAACAATTTAGTTTATAAAAGGGCCCTGAAGATTAGGAAATAATAATAATATCGTGCAATCGTACCATCGCCATCTTACCATCGCGCATCGACTTGCAAACGGGATGGTATATTCATCGATGCACAATGGTACGATGGCCCTAATGGAACACCGTATAAAGCAAAGAATACGATCCGCTATCAAGACCACACCATGTTTGTAGTGGGATATTCTGCCTCCAGACTGTAATTAACATCACTTCAACACTAGTTTAGTCTACTTAAAATACAGATACGTTGTCATGACAACCACTATTATGTATGCATAATATGGTAGATATTAAAGGCGTGATCTGTCACACAGAATACAAATGAAAACCGTCATAAGGCCGACCATAAACAATTGTTGGTTTGCTGTTTCCCTACCTACC